>VXBN01006449.1:87065-165643 GCA_013397395.1 Sinosuthora webbiana
AAAAAGGAAGGCAGTGTTTTGAACGTGCTTTTAAAGTTAAAGCTGGTTTTGTATTGTGTTGTCTCATAGTGTCCCTGAACAGTGCATGGTGTTGACTGTGTGGGAGTATGTACAGCCTAACAAGTTGAGTGAGTATTCTCAGTGGGCAAACTGACCCAAAGATGTTTTGGTACTGAAAATTGCTGTTGTGTGGAAAAGGTAGTTGTTGTATGTGCCTCCTTTGAGAGTCAAGAAACGTCAGAGTTTGGAACCTGTCAGTAACTGGCATATTTTGTTAAAAACTGGTTTGAAAGCCTGAAAAACTAGAATCTGAATAACTGGGTTTTTCTGCACTATCAGGATGGTAAAATATTCAGTTCTAAAGAATGTGAAAGATTCTTCATGTCTTTTCCTTGCTTTTTCCTTTTTTCCTTTTTTTCTTTCTCTTGCTTTTTTTTGGGAAGGGGCTGTGAGTTTCTCAAGGCAAGAAAGAAAAATACCAAGACAGCATTGAAAAATACTAAATAAGAAACACTGGGAAATCTAGGTGTTTTGTAATCTGTGTTCACATAACTCTTACATATATTCAGACTTACCACCTTAAACACTGCTTAATGCAGTGTATGTAATTCCAGAAAAGTAAAACCAGGAAATGCTGTAATATTATATAGTTGAAAAGCAACAAAACTTCTCTGAAAGTGACAAAATATTTGATCTAAGCTCCTAAGACAGTAGGTAGTATAATACAGTGTGTTGATCTTAGTTTTAGCTTTCCTGGGTTTCCTGGGCATGTTGTCAGAATGAATATGGAAATAGGTAACTTCTCTTACTAATATTAGAAGGTGTTTGCCATAATAGGCAGCTGATAGTCTTTTGGGTAAGACACATGTTTTTGTGGGGTTTTGAGGGCTTTTAACTTTTTATTTTCTTTTAGGGACCTTAAAGAACATCTGATAAAGAACATTAATAAAATATACAGGTAGAATTTAGACTTCAGTTTCCTGTTGCTTTTTCATTGAATACCAAGAGTAAGATTTGGAGGCTTATCTGCTGTTCCTTCTTGTGCAGGTTTTTTTAACCAGCAAATAATTTTAAGGACTGCTCCTTTTCTGATAGAAGGAGATATGGATTACATGGGATTTTATGACAAGAAGGAGTAGTAATTTTTTCCTTTACATTGATCTTGTTGAAGTAGAAAAATTGTTGAATGTGGAGGTGGTCGCAGTGATCTCTGCTCTTCAAGTACTATGTTTATGTATTGACCAGAATCTTCTCATGTGGCTTCTGAATTTTTTTCTTCCATAAGCAAAGGCTGTGTGAATACATAAAGATTTTACATATCTCTGAAGTGAGATTTTTAAGTGGCTTAAAAAGATTAATCTGAAGCAAAAGTGCTGGTACTTGTTACTTTCTTTATGCATTTGTGCATCCTTGTTTCTTCTTTCATGTGCTCTGTCTGTTGGTCTCACAGGATTATACTGGTGTTCTCTGCCTTTACTGGGATGTGATTCAGAACCACTACCATGTTTTTTTATTAAAATGCTGTTGAGTGTTGATATTTGTACAGTATTGTAACTGTTCAGTATTGTAACTGGAAGAAAGCTGAATTTGTGAAACCCACTCAAATCCTTTCCTGAAGAAGGGTTGGGATGCACAGATGCTATCATGAAAGCTCCTGTTTGGTTTTATGGAAGTTAAATTGCTTAACTGCACATTCTCTCAATATCCTTAAATATGGAGAAACTCCCATCATGGCAGTAGCTAGCCCAACCTTGATATTTCTGTTTTGCTGTTGGGATACAGGAGGCATTAGTAGCTGTCTGCCACCAGGTTAGTGTCTGTATTTTTCTTGGCTTTTTTGAAGAGGCTTATGAGATCTGAGGAGTGCCGAGGTGACAGGAATGAAAACTGAGGAGCCCAGCAGAGTTTGGGCTAGATAGAGATGTCTTTTCAAGACCTAGCAGGGCTTTTTTTACTTCATTGTTTCAGAACAAGGTTTAGCATGGGCCTCTGCTTCAGGTTAAATCTCATGTACTTATTTTTCCTGTAACGTTTAGTAAAAGTAGGGGGGTGTTGATAGGCCAGTAAATAGGTCTGTGAAGTAAAGATGTTTTTATGAAAAGTAGACTTAGCAGGCAGGAAAGGGAAAAAAAAAACATTTGAGCTTTGTGCTGCAAGTCTTGTAGCACATTTGTTACTTTTTTTCACCCCCAGTATCTTGCATAGGTGGTTAGCAGGTATAAATCATCAGGCCCATCCAGGGTGGGTGAGGGCAGTGTCAGCAGCAGTTATTTTAGTATGTCAGATAAATTATTTAAATACTGATGGTAGTATGCACTGTTCTTGAAGTTTGTAGTGTAGTCTACCTTTTAATGTGACCCAAAACTCTAAAACCACACGTAGCATTTGCAGGAAAGTTCTTAGTGACAGCCACTGTCTGTGGTCAGCTGTCTGTGCAGAGTCTTATTCATAGCTGTATGTTGGTTTTATTGTGGCTTCCATATAAGCTTTTAAAATAGTTTTTCTAAGAAAGCCAGTATATATAGGTTGTGGCTGACTTGAGACAGAGGTAGCAAATACAGCTCTAGTTGTGATCATCAAGGTATTTATCTGGAAATGGTATTTCAGTAAGGTTGGTATACACTGCTGTCACACTAGAAATGTTCCTAAACTCAAAATTTACCTCCAAGGGCTCCCAAAGAGACTTCCAAGTAAAGAAAATTTGTTTATAAGCTACTTTTCTTGAATTTCCTTTCTTCTCTTCATTTAGAATCACTAGGACCTGGTTACAGCAGGCATGTGCTTGAGTAGAAAATGAAAGAAATGCTTTTGATCTGGGTGGTAGTTGATGTGCAGAAGGAAAGCAGTACATGTTAGCTGTTTTTTGGATTTTTTATATATTTTTTTTAAATGCAAGTAGGATGTGACAGTCAGAAGTACCTTGTAATACATTACTGTGGTTTGGAATTTGACAGATTAGAAGGTCTTAAAATAAATAAAGTGTATGCACACATACATGAAGGATTGTGGATCTTCTATGAAAAAATTCGTTAAGGTAAAATTTCGACTATCCTTTTATTGTACATAATGTATTCCAGGCTGTCTTTCATTTATAATCCTGTAGGTGTTTTCTTTAATCTTTGAAGACTTAGTCACAGTTGTCAAAATAATGAGGTATTCGTGGTGTAATTTTCTCCCCAAGCTTAAGTAATTGTTGCCAGAAGAAACAGTTGAGAGGTTGTTGTTTTTTGTTTTTTTTTCCCCCCTGTAAGTTTACACTTAAGTACTTTTAAAACCTGACAGGGTGTAAGGTTTGTTAGGGAGCTCCTGCAGTGCCTGCTGTAAAGGGTCACCTGTGAGGTTTGAGTCAAACAAGAGCACCTGAAGGATGTCTGCCAACCCGCGGTGCTTACATGGATGTTTAATTTCATACTCAAGTCCTAGCTGGATTAAAGGGTTTAATTATGTCATAGCTTCTGGCAAACTGGGAGTACTTACTCATGTGTGTAGCATGAATACAGGTGGTGTCTTGACAGGCAGCCAGTGGCAGTGTGACCAAAGCAGAAGAATGAGCAAACCACCCTTCACCTTAGCCCAGCCACCCTCACTCCATGTCTGTGGGCTTCTCTGCCAGAAACACTGATGGTTAGTGGCTCCTTCCCAAGCACCAAACTGAGGAGGGATGGACTCCTCTTAGGAGCAGAGTTCCTGAGCTGAGGTGCCACAGCTTGGAAGTCCTAGCAGCTAGCTCATCTGCCTCTTACCATCTCCATGGAGATCCAGAGGCTGGCTGAGAGGTTGCCTGACCTTCAGCCATCTGCCGCCTGTCTTTCAGTCCCCAGTGACCTCAGATCATAGTTCAGAAACCTGAAGCTATTTGTGGAGACTTGAAAACCCCCATGTCAGGCTGATTAAAGTAAGCCAGTCAGCTGATTTGCTGCTAGCTTTCCAGAGGAGTTTCACACCTACTGTAGCTATTCATTTAGATAGATAGATGCAAGTGCTTTGTTACAGTGAAAGTGCTTGTACCAGCTATAGGCTGCTGCAAGCTCTTTCTCAAGAGGGGTGAAAGAGAGTTTTCTTTTTTCCCTTAAGGTACCTGCAACTATAATAGTTTATTATAGTTTGCTCTGGGAGCAGTAAGCTTCAAGGAGGCGAAGTGGATCTGAAAACTACAGTAGCAATAGTGGCTATGTTGATTGGTGGCCTCTTGTGGCAAGCAGGAAATTTTTATAAATTTTATCTGTTCACTTAAATACTGAGTAGCTACAGCCATAGAGATGATCTGGTGTAGGTTGGTTTGTGGAGAGCTTCATAACTGATCAGCTGATTTATAGTTTGCTTGCTCTAGTTTGTTTTCAACAGAATGAAACGTGGAAGGGGTTTTTTTTACATCAAAATTAAGCCAGTTACATTCTGCTGCTGTTTGTGACAAGTAGCCAGTTGGTAATAATGTAGCTGGGTAATGGATTTTCATGGGATATCTTGTTGAAAAACGATTGTGGGAAAAATCAGACTACTTTGCCCTCTTCATAAAGCCCAAAAGATACTGAAAATACTGTTTTGTAAGCAAAAGTGGATTTGATGTAGCTGTTTAATGCCTTTTGCCATACTTGTTAGCCACAAAATATGCGCTGTTGAAGATCTCTGGGAAAGACCCTGTATAGGCTCTCCCTTAGAGACATGCAGTATTGAGCTGCTGCTTGTAATTTTCTCTAGCCTGTTTCTTTTGAGGCCTCTGTCTTCTGAGTCGTTATAATCTTCTGTGACAAGAATGAAGCCTTCAGAAGTGCAAAGGAGATATTTTTGTCAGGTGCACCATCTCACCACGTGCACCTTTGGGAACTCCCTT
The DNA here is from genome assembly GCA_013397395.1 of Sinosuthora webbiana. Taxonomy (NCBI): domain Eukaryota; kingdom Metazoa; phylum Chordata; class Aves; order Passeriformes; family Sylviidae; genus Sinosuthora; species Sinosuthora webbiana. The sequence continues at coordinate 91,897 of VXBN01006449.1, forward strand.
ACTACTGACTCCAGTGAAATCTACTTCAGACGCTCAGTGACTTCCATTTAAAAAACACTATTCCTTCACATGCCTAAGACCCTTCTAAAAGTGCTTTGATGAATATTAAGAAATACATATGCTAAATACAATCTGATGTAATAGTGTTATGAGTCTGCATATTGGAAGCATGTTACGTAGAACAGTCTTGGGATAAATGCTTTGTTGTGCCCAGTTGTGATTGCTTCAGAGTGGTGCACTCTTCTCCTGTGATTACAGCAAAATAAATACGAGCATGCCAGGTTTCATTGCCAATATCCAGATCCTTTTTCCTAGGCTTGTCCATAATGCAGTTCTTTAATAATGCAGGAAAGTGTTGGAACAGCTTTATATTAATTTAGTAAAGGGCTGGCTGGTGTCTAACCTCTCTCTAGTACATCCCATACCAGTGTGTGAGGGGTCCCAGACTCTTACCAGTATCAGTAATTGCTGCTGCAGTGCAAGTGCTGAATAATTTTGTTCTGGGTAAGTATCAGCCAGCTTGGGATAGGAGAAACAAATTGAGTTTTAAAAGGGCTGATGTGTCTGCTTTTTATCAGGTCTGCTTAATACTTTTTTTGTGTTAAGTGCAGCGTCAGGATCTTGGCTCATTGGATGCAAATGTAGCAGTTCTGGTTTTTGTCAGGAATGCTCTGCCCTGGTAATCTGGAAAATAAAAGCCAGACTTTTGGGGGAGTATTTATTATAATTCCCATATCAGAACTTGCCTTTCAGGATTATGTGGTACTGATTCAAAGCCAGTTTCTTACCCCTTTTCAGAAAGGACTTGTTTCTGACGGCTTCCCAGCTCTGGGGTGTGCAGGAGGCTCCGAAGGGTGGCAGGTACGTACATTGAAATGAGAGGTACATACCCACAGCAAGGGGGGCTCTGTTGGATTCGTGGTGACTCTGTTACAGGTGTCCTTGTTAGCAAAACAAATAAATGTACTGCAGAACACTAGGGACTTAGTGCATACTGGAAAATGTAAATCAGGATTGATTTATAAGTTTGATTTATTATGTTCTTTTGCTTCAAGACCAAAATACTCAGGAAACTTAGCAGGAAAGGGCTTTTTTCACTCAGGAACATACTGTGTATTTATCTGTTCTTTAGTTACCACTAAAAGGTCACGTTCAGGGGTTGCATCTTCCCTCTGTTATGTGGTTTATGTATGTGAAGGGGTACTGGGCTTTCTTTTGGGGATGTTTGACTCTGGAAGTGTTGCTGGACACCTAGGATAGTTTTTTTTTAAACACTCATACATGTTAGTTTAGACATGCAGGTACTTTCACATGTGCCATCAGTTGCCAAGAGGCATCTTTAAAAACTTCAAATTACTCATTCAGTCCTATGAGCCCAAGAAGAAATAAGAAAGAAACTGAGTAGTATTTTTGATTGTGACAGTATGTTTAACTGGTAGGAGAAGACAAGCTTCAGGGACTTTCTTTCTTGCTTGGTTTTAACTGCAGCACTGTCACAACTCAGGTTTAATATCTGGGAGTACCCAGTCAGGCACGAAAGGCTCTTAGAACATGCCCAGGGCAACTCTTGGATTCTCTGTTTGGTTTAGCCCAGCATCCAAGTTAGCTCTTTCTGGTTGCTCTTTGAAGTTGAATCTTATTTGTAGTGATCTACCCACAATAATCTTAAAAATAAGGATTTTAATCTCTTGTAATCGGGTTTTTTTTCTCGTTATCTTCGTGTAGTCTTTGCGCACAGAAAAAGAACATAGTAGTTAAAGAACAGGAATGTGAGATTAAAAAAATAAAGGATCTCTAGCAGTATCCCTCTGAAGATAAATTTTCTTCTTTGAGCACAAGCATTAGTTTCCTGAAGACTGCTTGGTGGCATATTTATCATGCAGAAACAGAAAATACTGATTTGGGGCCTAAAACTGGGAATTTGTTTCCTCAGCTTTAATATCCTCTTTTAGCACTAGTGCACTTCCTTCAGCAGGCTTTGTGGTGGAAATAAAGACCACATCAGATTGTCTTGAGAATCTTCATCTAATTTATAATCATCTAGCAGCTACAAAGTATTTTGGTTACAGTTTAAAATGCAAATAATCCCATGCTCTATATGTATATTAACAATAAAAGGCTACTGTCTCTTACTTTGAGGCTTACCTCAATAGAAGATAAATTCATACGTATTTTATAATAAAAAGATTGTAAATAATTATGTTTTTCCTGAGACTGTATAAAAATGGCATTGTGCTTGAGGTTTTAAAAGGGTGAGAAATAAAGCAAAGGATATAACCAGTCTGTCTTTACTGATCTGAAATTCACAACCTATATAAATATAATTCAGCTATCAAAGGTAATTTGTACACTTCTCACTGTGTAATTTTGATTACTTAAAATACAAATACTACTAACTTTTCCATTTTGGAAATAAACTTGAAAAATAAAAAGGTTTAAGCAAATCTCACAGTTGGATTTCTCTGGTTTGTTTTTCATGTGCAGAGCCTTAGAATCTGTTCTAAAATATGCATCAATAAATGTTAAAGCAGGTTTGTATTCTTTTAAAGCTTTAAAAGCAAGTTACTTAGGGAAAACTTGGCATTTATGCCCTCTGACTGTTGAATCCTTTAACTCACCCTTTCCTGCTGGCAGAAGCAATTCACTCATAAATTTGCCTGTCTCTACATCTTGAGCTCCATATTCCTCATTATAGTTACTCCTTGCAAGTTTTGCAAATGTTTTTGGCTTTTTTTTGTTGGTGTGGGTTTTTTTGGGTTTTTGTTGTTGTTTTTATTATCTAAATATAGCAGGGTAGGCTGCCTGGTAAACCTACCGTGGTTGTTTTTCTTCTGACAGTGGGAAGGAAAGGTGTCTTGCAGTTAGTTGTTCCTTACTGTGAGGTCCTCATTTTGCTGTCCCTCAACAATGACTGATTTGACACAGAGGTAGGGAAGTATGTATTTTAAAGGGCCTTTCTTTAAGCCTAGAGGAACGGTGGTCTTTTGTCTGGCAAACCTCACTCTGGGGCTGGTGTGCGTTGCTTGTGTTGGGAAGAAAAGTGAGTGATAGCATGGGTGGGAGAATAAGTACAGAGTGAGTAGATGAGGGATTTCAAGGAAAGATAAACCCTGTGGAGGAGAATAAAGTGCAATACAAAAATGGAGGGTTGTGATGGTGTCTGGAATCACTGGTCCAAATAGAAAGTTTGTATCCTTAGGTTTGGTGGTCTGAAGCTCAGGCTGAAGCGTAGATTGGCGTGGAAGAAGAGTGACTCTCACGTGGGTTGAAGATAGATGTTTATTGCTCCAGAGAGAGCGAGAGAGAGTGTCTCCCTGGGGTTCAGGTTTCAGCTTTTGTATCAGGAGCATGGGGAGGGGCAAGGGTAAGCCATAACCAATACCAGGTAAGGAGGGAGTGACCAAGACAGAAGGACAATACACCGGAAATCTGATACATGATACAGGGTTGAGATACTACAGGCTTTGCCATTCATGTTAGCTCTTCCCACCCAGAATGTTTCAGGTTTCTGGACAGGGACACAGAATGGTTGGCACACCCACCACCTGGGAAAAACCAAAAGGGTCAGTATGGCAGGGAGTAATTTAGACTGCACTATTGTTAAATGCACCGCAACAGAGGAAAATTATGGGGGCACTTAGTATGGCTGGGGGAATCATGAAAAGAGTGACAGAATTAGGCCAGGATGGCCAGTGCTGCTTTGGGTTTTTTCGGGGAGAGGCTGGATCTTCTGTGATGGTAATGATACTTTCTTAGAAATCTACAAGAGTCCCAGCTATGATGCTGACTGTTTCTGTGTGTTAGTAAATTCTCCTGGTTTTAACCTTCATATACAAAATAACACTAGATCCACTTAGCAGTTTATGTAATACTGAGCCCAACTGAGAAGTTGCGCAATGCAACTAAGTGTTTCTCAGAAGAAGAAAAAAAAAAAAACAAAACTGCAAAACCAGTGTTGCAAAATTGGCCATTTCCTAGTTTGAAATTCCAGAATGTGACTATCTTGTGTGGTATTTGCTCAAATGAGATAGACACTTGGATCTCGCTGTACCATGCTGACTGGGGAAGAAGGCACTTGCCTCTGGGTTGCATTACTTATAAAAAAACCTGGGTACTGGCAAGGGTGGTGGAATTGACATCTCTGAAAGACAAAATTGTGTTCACAATTACTTTGTGCATATTTTGCCTCTCTGTCGTGGAGGATGAGAAAGATGACAGTGTCCTACCCATGGTTGGTTTTCCAGTTTCTCACACTGCATGACTAGGATTTTGCATTTTTCCAGAAGGTGGACTAAAGCACTGCTTCTCTGATGCCCAGTGACACAGGTGGTGTGAGAGACAGGTGGTTTCTGATCTTGGTAACAGTATATGCCATTGCATCTCCATGCTTTCAAAACTTGTGCTAGTATTCCCTACTAGCAGTTATGCAGCCTGAAATTTTTCTAACAGCTTTAAATGTCTATCCTTCAAGAGGGCAGAAAGTTGTTTCTACCTGTTTCTCTGTCTATAATGCATTACAATTATACATGTCAAGGGGAATTTTCACAGCTTTGAGCTTCCAGCTGTGCTCTGCAAAACTGACAGGAGCTGCATTGATTGCTTGTACAGTTGCCCTGTTTTTAGTCACCATAAATACAAGCATTGTAGAAAACTCATTTTGCTCCATTTTGTCATTATACATTGATGTAAAATTATCATCAGAGTCCCTAAATTTCAGATTTACTGATTATTTACCTCAGAAAATTTTTAACAGTTTTACAGAGAAGTAGACCTGTGGTCACTTGAATCAGAATTTGATTATGTAACCAAATATTTCAGGTTTCTTTCTGCCTTACTTCTTTAGTGTACTTGTTTCCAAGCAAATTGTGGCTTAGTTTTTGGGAGCAATGCTCAAAGTATTAGGAGACCTAACTTTTCAGAAAAATCAGAGCACTCGGATCTAATCAAAGCTAGTGAATACTGATGGAACTAAGTTAATCTGGAAATCAGGTCGTTGTCTGGGCCTTTTTAATTTTATTTTTTTTTTTACTTTTCCTTCTTATACCCTTTGTGTTATGTAAAATGAGGTTCGTATTAGATTATGAATGACCTCCCAGTGGATGTCAGTGAAGGGCTTACTCCAGATAATTTTCAGCGCAGGGAAGGGAGGAGCAGGGGAGAGTAATTAAATTGAAGGTTAAATTAAAGGACAAGGTTCTGAGTACACTTTCATCTCTATTTAAAGTTAGAGAACAAAGTGGATCTTGCACAATTGGGCATGTAATGTTCACTGTAGTCTGTTTCATTCCTTTTTGTAATGTGCAGAATTTTGCCCTAGATCATCAAGTAATGTCCCACAAGTCAAATTTATTAATGTGTGAAAGGACCTTTCTTGCAACCCTGTACAACAGAAATGAAATCACAGGTTTCTATTTTGTATAGCCAGAGCAATTTTCAGTCCACACAGCAAAGCAGGCGCTAAAGGATCCAGCCAGACCCTTTGTTTCATTGAAAAGATAATGTAATTTGTTTCAAATTTCATTGTCACTTTGCATTTGGTGGGGTAGGTGAGCTACACTAGGAGTGTAATGTGACTGTAGGAAAACTCCAGATTTTCCTTTACTAGGGCTTATATTTGCTAATCCTATTTGAAAGTCCAGAAAATTTAGAGGACCTCAGAAGTCTCCTCTGGGGTAGTCTCTGCTGTATGGTATTGTGCATAACTTATAGCTTAAGGGTGTCCTGGCCGTCTCTTTAAAAAATAAATAAATTTTAAAAATAATTGGGAATTGATTTTTATATGCAGTCTTTTCAGTAACAGAAGGTAGCATTAAGAAAAGGATTAGCTGTGTGTATATACAATGGCTCAAGAATGTTTCTTCACACTGCTGTTTTTCTCCTTACATTTCTCTTTTAATTAAACAGCTAAACTGCCTGGAACTTTAATAATTGAACTATTGTTCCCTTTTTAAACACTTACCTGCAAAGCTGTTTGCTTGCCTCAGAATATGTCCTACCTTATAACTTGGATGAATGATACATTTTAATGCATTGGAGAGCAAAACCTGGAATTGTAAATGAACCTTGTATATGATGATAAAAAGGAAGGATGAAAGACAAAAAAGCCTAGTAAGCTTAACTGAAAACATGATGCCTTATAAACCAAAACAATTTATATGATCTGCCACAAACATTTGGACTTGATCCAAAGTACTTACCAAGACAAAAAAAAGGGAAAAATACCAAACTTACAGGTTCAGCTTGTGTGGATTTTGTAACTTGTAACAGAAGTTAGAGTCTTGTGTGCATTTTTTTCTTAGATAAAAGATTTATAGAAATAAGTGAGATTTCTAAATCTTTTAATCTTGCCTGTGAACATTTAGTAAAGCAGGTGTAAACACTTAGAATGTAGTTGCTCATCTTCTACTCAGGCACCTTACTTAAGATCCACTGGCAGTGCTTACTAGAGATTCCTTGACTTTTCCTGCTTAAACCCAGGTCCTCCCGGAGGCATTTTAGTTGTGCTTAGAGATGTTCTTGCTTCAGCTTCCCCTTAGTCTTTTTACCTCAGTGTGTTTCAGGTACTAGCCCTTTCCTTTTTAATGTTACTAATGATTTTGTAACCTTCTGTCATGGGTTGACACCAGCTGGATCCCAGGCACCCACCAAAGCTGCTCACTCACTTTCCTGTGCAGCTGGACAGGGAGAGAAAATTTAACAAAGAGTTCATGGGTAGAGATAAGGACTGGGAGAGATCACTCGTCAGGTATCATCATAGGTGAAGCATGCTCTAATTAGAGATATGAATTGAAAACATTACTAACAGAATCAGAGCAGGATAATGAGAAGTAAAAAAAGCCCTTAGAAACAACTTCCACCCCACTCCTCCCTCCTTCATAAGATCTGCCTCCTACCACAGTGGTGCAGGTCAACAGGGAATGGGGATTATGGTCAGTTCATCAGCCATGGTTTATCCCACTGCTCAGGGAGAGGAGTCATTCCCCAGCTGCCCTCTGGGGTCCCTCCCATGGGAGACAGTTCTCCATGAACTTCTCCAGTGTGAGTTCCTCTCATGAGTAACAGCTCTCAGTGACCTGCTGCAGTGTGAGTCCATCCTGTGGGCAGCAGTCCTCCCAAAGCTGCTGTAGCCTGGGTCACTCTTCCACGGGGTGCAGTCCTTCAAGGAGAGGCTGCTCTAGCATGGGAGCAGAGCCCCTCTTTCCAGAATTTCTCATATTGTCACAGCATCCACCTGCTGTGGCATGGAGCTCCTCCACAGGGTGTGGGTGGATCAGCTCATCCTCATGGAACTCCATGTGATACAGGGGCACAGCTGCTTCATCATGATCTGCACCAGGGGCTGCAGGGGAATCTTAGCTCTGGTGCCTGGAGCAGCTCCTCCCTCTCCTTCTGCTCTGACCCCAGTGTTTGCAGAGTTGTTCCTCTCACATGTTCTCACTCTGCTCTTTTCGGCTCACTTAACTATGCCACCACCTCTGTTTTGATTTCTTCTTAAAAATGTTGCCACAGGAGCCATTACCACCATTTGTAATCAGGCCAGCCTTGGCCAACAGTATGCCTGTCTTTGGAGCTGCCAGCGGTTGGCTTTGCTGGATGTGGTGGAAGCTTCTAGCAGCTTCTTCCCCAAGCCACCCCTATAGCTCACCTGCTACCAAAACTAGGCCATACAAAATCAGTACACCTTGACTTGCCCTGCTGCTGGATAACCTCCAGGTATTATAGTTATCTTGTTACTGTAGTGTGTCTCTTGCTAGTCATGTCTGTGTCTCGGGCAGTGGTGGCCTGTGAAAGGCCGCAGTGAAAATCTGGCATCTTGTACCCTGCTGCAAGGGACAACATGTTTTTTTTTCATCACCAACCCAAGTGTACAGGCCTCAAAACCTGTTTACAATCTAGTAATTGATGAATGCACTCATTTGTGTAACCATACTTACTATTAATGCTGCCCTTCTCATGTTCTTTGCTCTGTGATCTTAGTCATAGCAATTTCTTGTTATCTTTGTTTATTGTTTGTTAAAAAGGGATTTTCTTTGTCACACTGTTGAAAGAATAGAGTCAAGTTTTGTGCATTAAGCATAATTGGCAATTCAGAGTATTTACACTTGGAATTCTAGATTGAAATGATTGCTTTCAGTTGTTGCCCATTTGCCATGTGATATGTGTCTTGGTTTTAAGATTATGATTTTTGCCAATTAATATATTTTGTATCCAAATTAAGATATGCAGACAGCTGTAGAAATACTGTGAGATCAGTGCTATTTTTGGCAGTATTTGGTTTGCTTTCTCTTCTGCTTCTTACTTCCCTCCTCTCTCCACAGTATCATTTATTTCTCTGGCGAAACAAAAGAATGCACTCCATCACTTCTCAGCAGCTCTGCAGCCTGTGGAGCGTGTGGGCAGTCTCTGTATGCAGCATCCTGGAAAATGTGTGTTCTCTTGAAGTGATCTGCTGAAAAGCACGTACTTGTACAGTTGTTCCAGCCTCCCTTGTTGCACTGCTCTCAAGGGCTGAAATGCTCTGTCTCTAATACTCTCTGAGGACTCCGTTTCATCTGCCGAGGAAACGCTACCTGCTGCAGTTAACCAGTGAACCCCGAAGAGCAGGGACACTGAAGATGGCTCTGTGTGCTTTTTATGTAGTGTGGGGTTTGTTGCTAGAAGTGGCAATAGCATTTGGCCCAGTACCAAGGATCACTTGGGAGCACAAAGGTAAGAACAGAAATTTAAGTGTTGTAATATGGGACATTGCCACATCCTCAGCGTTTCTGTGGGATTTGAAACTCACTGAGGCTTTAGGTTCTTTCAGCCAATTTGCTGTGAATTCAGTCAGGTGTTGCTACTTTGCTCACCCTATGAAATGCTTAGGACCAGAATATTCAAAAGTCATTCATGCGCTGGGTTGATTGATTTTGTTTCTTTCAAGCAGCTTTGAAAACAGAATTGTTTTGAAAAGGGAAGAGGAATTCCAAATTTGGGTTTCTCAGCTGAAGGATACTGCAACTGAAACTTGATTCGAGAGAAAACCCCAATAGGTGTATTTAATTTTAAATAAATTATTGTTACCTGGAGTTCAAATACATTAGCAAAATGCAGCTCTCCAGCTAATAATCTGTTTTGACATCGAGCCACCCTGAGCCTTAAATAAATCAATGGGCAAAGGAAAAATAAGCCCTCTTCCAACAGCATTTTATGGTGTCTAGATACGAAAGTCTTCCACAGAGCAATGCTTTTCTTGCATTTGAAATTGCAGCCTGTATTCATAATCTCTCAATACAATAATCAGGAGCCTGCAAATATAAGTGCAAAGACAAGTAATAGAAATCAGAGGATGCTTTATCTTTTTCTTTAATAATTTAGCCTGGGTCTAAAAAGAACTTCAGAGCAAAGTCTAGAGAGTAGTTACTTGTGAGTACATGGATTGTTTTTCCTATTTTCTGCTCCCCCCCCCCCATTACCCATGGATGCTTTAAGAAATTTTGTTTTAGGGTCCTTCTTTAACATTAGTAAGCAGCAGTTGATGGCTTACCCAAGTATGCAATGAGTGAACAAATCCAAACAAATACATTGGCTGTGTAATGAAGCAGACTTAAATAAAGATGTTAAATTCTGAGCAGGCATCCTGTAGGAAAAGATAGATGGAGATTAAGAATGTAGTAGGAATAAGCAGATTATGAGATGACTAGGAAGTGTTTTTCCTGATTATTGGTCAAGCAGTTAGTTGCTGATACAGCCTTTCAGAAAGGGTGGCCTAGACAAGGCTTGTAGTTCCTGCTTAGAGTCCTTGATGCTTCTATCTTGTAGTTAAAATTTGGCAAGGTGCTATCTAATCGTATAGTAAGGTACTGCCAACTCACATCCAAATTAGTCAAAATAAATGGGGCTTATTTTCATTCCTGCTACTTCTCTCTCTGTGTTTGCTCAAGATAATTGCATTTAAATGTTGGAAACCTACTTTTGAATAGGAGAGGGAATTTAGTTCAGCAGAGTTGTATGAACCAGTTCATCCATTTTGGGAAAAATTTCCTGCCAAGTAGAAGATTGCAAAATTACATGCCTGAGAATCCAGTTTAAAATCAATGTTTCTGGAGTGTTATAGTTGAAAATGTGCAATTACTAATGATAGAATTGGAAGTAATAGTACGTTGTTTTCATCTGTATTGTAAAAAGCCATGCTTAATTAATCTTTTGTCTTCATGTACAAAAGCTTTCAGTTATTTTTGCATTAGAGTTTTACATTCAGAAAGAATACTGTTTTGCAGTAGTCAGTTTGTGTCATCTTTCTTCAAGCCATTTTGGTCCATTCTACACGCTTCCTCATTCCACTGCCTTTTCTCTCATATCTCCCTCTTTTTCTTATCTTACTTCTGTTCATCTTGATTTTTTTCCCTCCTACTGTTATTTTCTGTGTATGTTATGTATTTCATTTCTGGTTTCCACTTCAGAATCAGCTGCAAATGGTTTATATGCTTCTGTGTCTTCTTTCTGTTACATCAATATGCTGAAGAGTCGTTTTAAAGTGCAGGATATTTTGTAAGATTTGTTCAGGGTAGTTGCAAGGGATGTGGTGACTGGCCTGATTTTCCACAGTAGATTGGAATATGGAATGGAAAAACTGAGGAGCAATCTGACAGTGGATGTGGAAAATAGAAGTTTAGGAGAAACAAGTAGAAAAAAATGAAGGAAGAAGTGAGTTACAGGGATCACCAGAAGAGGAAATACTCAAGCATTTGAAGTTGAATGAGAAAATTGGGACAAGTGATTTTGATGTTGTTGGTGGAAGCTGCTGTTTCTGCTGAATTAAGCTTCTAAGGGGTCCCTTGTCTTTTACATGGGTCTGAACTAACTTTTGTTGTTTTCAAGTTTTCCAACAGCTGTTAGACTACCTAGAAAAGATCACTCAGGAGCTTGACCCAAAGTGATTGTGTTTCTTCATGAGGTACTTTTTTTTTTCCATTTCAACAGAGGTCCAGCTAATACATTTTAATGAATCAAAAGTGTCAAACTATTCAACCTTGCTGTTAAGTGAAGACAAAAATGTTCTATATGTAGGAGCCAGGGAAGTGATCTTTGCCTTAAACGCAGTGAATATTGCTGAGAAGCAGCACGAGGTATGCTTTTTAATACATTATCCTCCATGTAAAAATTGTACTCCAAATTAGACTGAATTTCCTGTTGTCAGTAGCATTGCATTTTAGACAAATAGGTACCCAAAATAGAAATTGATCTGTATGGTCTACTCCAGTATTATTTCTGGAAGATTTTACAGAGTAAAAGAGAGGAAGAAAGGAGAAGCTGGATATAAACAAGTAATTAGAGATCTCCTTGGGTGTTTTCTTTTTGGGGGCAGGATGCTGGATGAGAGGGACTGTGGGTATAATCTTTAGTGGTAGTTCTTAGAGCTGTTTTGTTTATATCAGGAGTGGGCCATTTTCTGTTAATCTGAGTCAGAAAGTAATCTGAAACAGAGGCGAGGCTGGGGCTTGCTTGGAGCAGGCTTGTAGATGTGTTGCAAATGAAGGCCCTGTCCTTTCAGTCTCCTGTTTTGTGTCTAGGTGTATCTGCACAGCAAGTGATGGTGCAGACAAGTCTGATCAGCTTGCTCAGAGAAGTACTTTGAATATGTTTGTGCTGGTTTCTCGAAGTAGGTTAGCTCAGGCAGAACTCTACTAATGTTAGATTGCTTCCAGGTCCTTCCCAGGCTTCTGCTTTTCTTTCCATCAGCAACACAGCCTGACATGTAGACATGCAGCGTGGACTACCACCTAGGGTGCTTTAGAAGATGCTTATGTGATTTTTAATCTGAAAAACATGTTCATGAGTGGTGGTGGGCACTTTCACCAGCATATAAAACACAGTTGTAAAGTTGTATTCAGTATAAATTAGTGCAGTAAATTTTCTTTGATTCTTTTCCCCCAAGTATTTTTCGTTCAAGTGTTAATGAAATAGACAAGTACTTCAAATTGAAAAAATACTTAAGCCAGTTACAGTTGCATTTCCCTAATGCATACGATAATGAAAAGTTCATTAGCCTTTTGTGGGGAATCATCATAATGAACCCAGAAGATGGTAGTTTAGTTCTGCTTAAGGCACATGGATTTGAAAATGTCACGTCCTTGGGAAAACATGGCTTTGAACCTTTGAATGCTACTTGCAGAATGTCTTGCATTTGCTCTAGATAGGTTTTTTTTTTTTGTGTTACTGCAAGATTTTCAGACTTTGCATTGAATTAAAGTACTTTGAATTGCTTTTTTGTTGTGTGTTTTTCGCTTAGTTACACTGGAAGGTCACAGAAGATAAAAGGACTAAATGTGCAGTCAAGGGCAAATCAGAACAGGTATGTACTTTATTGAACTTTGGGAAAGATCTTGCACATTTTACTTCAAGAGGAGTGACATTAAAAGAAGAAAGTCTAAAACGGTTTGAAATTAAAATTTAAAAACAATCACCTAAATTTTTTCAATTAACTTGAGCATTAGAAACTGCAGCATGCTTAGTCTTTTTTTTCTTAGTTCATTATTTTTGTTGTTGAATATTATTTGAATGTTTGAAAATCTGAACACCCCCTGATGGGTGATTAATGCTAATGGTTTTCCATTAAAATGGTAAACCAGTGTTGCTTTCCCTGAAATAACTAGTAACAACTGTTGTGTTTTGTTATTGCAATAATTCCTTCACAGCATTTGATTTTAAAGAGTGAATGATTAAATTTGTGTGCTTTGCTTTAGGGCATAGGGGTTTTTTTGTTAGGCCAGTGTATTTTTTCACTAACTCTGTGTGTGTGTTGAGTTGCTCGGTGGGTGTGCCCCTTGCGGTGCACTCAGCTCAGACAGCACCCGGGCAGCCAGACCTCCTGTCAGCTTGGGCAGGGGCACAGGCTGGCCTGCTTGTCTTGCGTCTCTGGGGAGATTGTTTACTTGAGGTAGTTGACTGTATGTGGATGTACCTTTCTGTTTGTGTAACATTACTTTGTTTTATGATGCAGTAAAGCAAGAATTTGCTGGGCAAGACTGATGGTCAGACTATTAGCACAAGTTTGAATGTAGAAGTCTGCAAGTCCTTTGAATACAAAAGGCAGATCTACTCTGCACTTGAAGGGATTTGATGCTTGAATGTGCAGCCTGTTCTCACTGTTAAAAAAACCCGAAATGCTGGATCCAGGGCTGATAGTTACCCTGCATTCCTGTGGTTCATCGGGATGGGAGTGGGCTGTCTCCCTTTGACTAGCTACTTCTTTTCCTTGACTGACCACTGGTGACCATCAGTACATTATTCAAGCATGAGGTGTGACAGGTATTTAAAGTGTGTTTCCTCCTTGTCTACCTCTGCAGGATAGGATCAGAGAATACTATTTTTGTTTTACGGTTCAGTTGGGGTTGCAGCTAATAATACTGATAAACAGCCATGATGAATATGGGATATAAGTTTCTCTTGTGCATGAACGTATGTTTAGCAGACTTGCGTGTTAATCTCCACAAGTCCTCTCAAGAATTTTTGGTGGGGTATATTAGACCCCATAAATACATACTTTGATAGAGCCCTGAATTTATTTTATTTTCTCTTGCTTCCAGTTTAGCAACTCATACTTACTGCCAGCCATGCTTTTGCCTCACTTTACTTGTAACCTTCTACTAGTCACATTTATGTTGTAGCAATGATGTTTTGGATAGTACAATAGTTTCAGAAGGGTCAAGGAATTAAGCCATTACTGCTATTTTTTACACTTAAATGGGCAGTTCTCTCCCCCAGCCATCAGCACTACACTGTATAATGCCAGCAGAAAGCATTCATACAGCTGTTCAAGGGCCTTATCTGGCAGAAAACTGGTTTTACACTCTTCCCCACTGCTTTTTTCTCCCACACAGTCACAGAAATACTTAATTTGTTGCATAAGAAGGAATAGGAGGGTCAGTGCTTGAACTTGCTTAAGAAGTTCATGGAACAGCAGTTCAGTGGAGGGATCTGGCAATGTAGCAGCAAGAATTAAGCGGTGTTATTGATACTGGTTTTTTTCCTCTTTCTGAGTGGTTGCTTAGAGTTGTTTTACTTCATTATTATTCTGAATTTTTATTGTATCCTTTATTGAGGATTTTGGGCAAACTCCTTGTTCTGTTTTAGAGCTAAAGATATTATGGAGCTTTCTTGAACAGTATCAAGGACTGGGAAAAAAGAAAAAAGATGGCTATAGATGACAAAGCTTTGTAGCTAACTGAAGGCTATTAGAGGTTTTACACTTAACAAACAACCTTGGCTGTCATTGTTTCATCTAGACGTACAAAGGATGACAAAGTCTAAAACTCATTTCACGTTTAACTAGCTGTTCCCATGGTCTGCAGGTGTGTTTGGAGCTTGTCCTTCCGTAAAACAGCTTGGGATGGACCCTGCTGACCATGCTGTCCTGCTAGGACACTAAGGCAGCTGCATGCTGCTGGCTGTAGGAAACAGCTGCTGCAGGATTAGAGCTCCTGGAGATTATAGGGGGATGGTGTCCCAGTGTAATGCATGTGTCACCTGGGCTTGCCAGTGTGATGTGGCATAAGTAGTGGCAGTGGATAATGTTGTTTGTTTATGTTGGAATGTGGAAGCTATGGTTTATGGCACTAGTCCTTTCCTCATCCTCTATTACAGACAGAATGTCGTAATTATGTGCGTGTCTTGCAACAGCTGAATGATACTTTCCTCTACGTGTGTGGAACTAATGCATTTCAGCCAACATGTGATTACCTGGTAAGAAATGTACATGTTTTGATCCAGCAACAGCTGTAACCTAAAAGCAGCTCAGGTAAACAATGAGTTACTCTTCATTCCCAAAACAGTTGCATCCTCACTGCTGGCTTTAAGGTTAGGGGCATTTGTTGCACTGTCCCATCATAATGGCGGAGTATACTGCTACTTTTTCAGAGCACTTAATGAATTATTGACTCATCTTGTCTAACCGCAAATTTACTTCTTCTTAGCTTTTATACTTCTTCATGTGTTTTGTGTTAGCGTAAAACCAGTTACTAAAACTGAAATTACATTCTTTGCCACTTTCACTCACTAGTGAATCTCCCTGAAATTTCTCAGATTCCTGTCTCTGCTCCTGGCTGTACCAAAGATGTGTAGTGCTGAATTCTTCAGAGTTAAGTCTTGGCACAAAATTAAAACTCCCTTTTCTCTCCACTGACTCTTGTATCGTTTTCCTTACTGCAGCTCTTCGCAATTCGAAAATTGAGAAATCGTGTAGTTCTTCGTGTCTTTAGCTTCCAGTGCTTTCATTACACAATATAACTTGATTACTTCCCCAGTACTGTGGCTACATTTCAGCTTTCTGATCCTTTTTCTCTTGGTTTTTAAGAGATTTATAAAGTACGAGCCAAAATACTCTGTTGCTTTTTAAAGCCTAGTTGGATCATGCCCTATCTCACAAATTTACCATCATCTCAAAAATTGCTCAATCTACCTCAGAAAGCTTTCTTCATTTCTAAGACTCTCCACTTTTTTCAAGGTAATTGAATAATTGCCAGTTCTTTCAATATATCAGTTAACGTCTCTGCTTTTCTCACTGTCTAGCTTTTTTGGGTGCTCTTTCTTGAGGTTTGTCTGTATTTAACTTCTCATCTTTTGCTTTCTTCTGCTTCCACCCTCACAAGTTATAGGATCACATTTTTTCTCTGTCTTTGGGACTTGATAAGATTTTCTGAAAACACATATGCCTTCTATAATTTTACACAAAATGCCTTTGATGCTGGAAGTTGATTATATAGCCCATTATTTAGTGTATAGTTTTTAGCTAACTTTGCACAAGTTGAGTGGCTGAAAGAAAAAAATTGCTAATAGTTGTTTTATGGTTTTCAACAGAATTTAATTTCATTTGAACTTGGAGGTAAAAATGAAGATGGTAAGGGCAGATGTCCATTTGATCCTGCTCAAAGCTACACATCTGTTATGGTTGGTAAGTTCAGACTTCACATTCCTTGTTCTTATGTTTAAAAATGTTCTATCCTTTACACTGTCACCTTCCAGTCTGTCGTCATCAAAATGGTGGCTTGCATCCATTTTTTTTGTCTGTGCTCTGTATCTGTATAGGTGTTAAAATATGTATGTAGTCAACCTAAGCACGTTTCTTAAATGGAGAACTTCAAACTCTAGGTTGTTCTGAAAGCAATTTCTAAAATACTAATTTTCAAACTGTATTTCTAGATGTTAAACATATTTAGTCGGGATAGTCTAAAGGTACTTAGACTGCCCTTGTAGTATCAGTTACTGTAATTTCAGAAATACAACAAGCACTATCGTTAATTGTCCTGAAGACGTGCTACAGAATAGGGAAGCGAAATATTTATTGCAGGCATACCAACTGTATGGAAACACACTACTGAATCTTAATTTGAGGAAGCCAGAATTTGTGACTTTTACCTGCATGTCTCAAGATCATAAAAGAGAAGCTGAACATTGCATGAAACAGGAAATGAGAAAAAAAATAACATGCTCCCTTCATTGTGCCTATATCAGTACAAATCAAGTTTGAAAGATGGCATAGAAAGAGAGGAGAATAATTCTAGACTTCTGGTGCATTTAAGTAATTTGGATGTTTTAAGATAAAGTAGGTTTTCATGTTAAATGTCACAATGCCACAAAAATAACATTGACTTTTTTCAGTTCTGTTAGCGCAATAATAATAATAAACCCAAGTGTGGAAGGGTTAACTTGAGAATGATCGACAGAAATGTAAACGTAAAAGACATGTCTAGGGCAATTCAGAGGAAATCTGTGTTTACCTTTTCTTGTGGGACTTTAAAGACTTCCAGAGAAGTCATAGACTCACAAAATATTTATGTACCCTTTTTGGTATCTAATATATGTGGTTTTGTGTTGAAGATGAGGAGCTTTATTCTGGGACGTCCTACAATTTCTTGGGAAGTGAACCTATTATTTCACGGCACTCTCATCAGAGCCCTCTGAGAACAGAGTATGCAATACCTTGGCTTAATGGTAAGTGAGCATGAGATTGGCCTAAACAAGTTACGTTTTCTTCTTCAACATCACACCTACAGAGTTCGAGTGTCTTACCTGGGTAAGGAGCAATTGTCTGATGTCTGAAAAAGATGGATTTGGTTATACTGGCATACACTGTGAGTGTGTGCCCTCATGCATGCTATCAAGAGATTGTATTTGGAAATTTCAGGATTTTTATCAGCAGTGATGATGAAAACTGCTTCCGAATATGCATATTTCAACTTGACATTAATGGATTTTTTCTTACCTACTTGTTCATCCTTGCAGTAATGCAGCTGAATTATGATATGGTGAGGGACAGAATGGTTTTGGTCTTGAATTTGTTCTTAAATTGAGCTGATCCTGATTCTTGACACTTTAAGTTCCCAAATTTCAAAATTCACTGAATTTGGTTTGAGGCTTTGTGCCAAAAAAGACCAAAATTATGACCATTGTCCAAAAAGTATAGGATTATATAATGCACATTGTAATGCCATTTTAGTGCTTCTTCAGCTAATAGCTGAAATAGAAGAGAGGCAGGCACGGGAAGGGTTTCCTCTCCATGCCCATTAAAAAACCACATTTGAGTGTGGACTGAAGAATTCTGAAGTAATGAGCTGTCAGATCATAGAGATCTCTCAGGTATCTTAGTGCTTTCATGTAGGTTTTGTGGGGTTCTGGGGTTTGTTTCTGGTTAATTTTTTCATGGTTCGGGTTTTTTTTTAAGAAATCCTATTCATATTATGAACATCAAACTGTAGAAGTAGGTCACCAAGTAGAGAGGAGGTAAATGCAGTGTGGAGGTTGGGTGAAAGATAACTTCTGAGGTTCTTTGAGGGAATCTTTGAGTTAGTCACATATGTAATAGAAAATTCTTGTGTTTCTCTCTGTAGAGCCCAACTTTGTTTTTGCTGATGTGATAAGAGCAGATCCAAACAGCACAGATGGAGAAGACGACAAGATATACTTCTTTTTCACTGAAGTGTCCGTGGAGTATGAATTTGTTGGAAAATTGATGATTCCAAGAATAGCTAGAGTATGCAAGGTGGGAGATAGTTCAGTTTACTTTTACTAGGATCTTGTGTGTGTGTGCATGTTAAAAAGCATTAATTATTTTGACTTACTGCCAGGCAAATGGAGGTGTTTGAGTTTAGTAAACCTCAATGAATGAGCTGTTCCAGTCAGTTTGTCAGAACTGAGAAGCCTAATGATTGCATTGTAAATAAATAGTTGATATAATTTTGCACAGTTGTGAAATTTCAGCACATCTGGGGGTTCTGCTCTTCTCTGTGAGAAAACAAAGCAACCATGACAAAACCCAGCAACAGAAAAAGTGTTGCTCCAGTTTTCATTGTTAATTTTTTTAAACAAGTACAGCTCCCTGTGAAGAAGTGACTTTGGTTGGAGCACACATACGATGTGTGTCAAGTGACTTTGAAGTAGCTGTGCGCAACTACAACTGTAGCAGTGTGCGCAGCAAAATAATTTCTTGCTGTGGTGTAGCAGATAGGACTTCTATGAAACTGCTAGGGCTGCCAGAGCCTGAAGGGAAATGGTCGCCAGCAGCCTGATTCTGTCACACCTGCTGTGCTTAAGCCTCAGTGTGTTAAGCTGATTCAAGTACAGTCTGAGGAATGCTGGTTAAAAGTCTTGCTGATGGAAGTGTTTTCAGTAGAAAATATTTATTTAACAAAAACTTTTTCACTGGAATGTATCAATTTCCTATTTTTCCAACAGGAAATTTACCTGGCTGTTTCATTTTTATGAGGTTGAAAGTTTTATTTTGACTTTACTGTTTTGTATTTAAACAGGGAAGTCAAAACAGCAATAACAAGTTAGTGCCCTTGAGATTTCCATTAAACAAGGAGCTGGAGGCAGGTTTAGGTGGGGCTTACTATTGTGGCACTCTGCCCACTGACAGCTTGTGCACACTTTAAAATGGAAGTATTGTGGAATATGAGAGCTTCATTTATTATATTATTATATATTTCAGACTTCTGTTTGAAATAGAAATCAGTGGCAGATTGCAAATTTATAAGCACTTATAATTAATTGTTTTAATAAATTTTGCAGATTTCCTTTAATACATTGCATACACCATTGGATAATGAATGGAAATATTAAACTGAAATATTAATACTGTTTCAATATGCCCTTTTATAAGAGAAGTATCAGAGCTACAGCTCAATTATCAAATATTTTGAAATACATTTCTAGTCAATATATCTTAACTTAAGCCTTGGTACCTGCAAATCCTTAATAAAGGTGGTAACTGCTAGAAGGATTATACCATTGCTGGATTTCTTCTAATGAAATTATCAGTGTCAGGCAAGTCTTAAGGAATATTGCAGCATTTGAATTTAAATCAGCTTTGATGTCACAGGACAAATACAGTGTTATGTATTTCTCTTAAGGGACAGTATAATACTTCCATGCTTGCTTTACTTTTTTCCTAATGAACACTGCCCATCTCAGTTTTTCTGAGTGATGCTTGAAGTATGGTTCTTCATTAACTCTAATACGTCGTTTTCCCTATATGTGTGATAGAAATAATTTTGCATTATTTTTTATTGAATCAGTTTTCCTGTGGCTTTTATGCTGTTTTGTTTGTGAGTGTCTTAATATTTTTTGATGTTGCTATAGATGAAATATTATAAAACACCAGGACTTAGTAATTGCATGCTATATAGCAGTGGTTCTTAAATGCAAAAATGCTGCTAGTTTTTTTTCACAAACAACTTTTTATTTTTTTAATACCATAAGAGGGACCAAGGAGGATTAAGGACCTTGCAGAAAAAATGGACTTCATTTCTCAAGGCCAGACTGATTTGTACCATCCCTGATAAGAATTTAATTTTCAATGTTATCAATGATGTTTTTATTCTCAAATCTCCAACTGTGAAGGAACCAGTGATATATGGAGTCTTCACCCCACAACTGTAAGTGTGGTATAGCCTTTTCCTGGATAAGTACCTTTAATCTCAATTGGCTACAAGAAAATTATAATTACTCATATGTTTTGTTGGGTTTTTTTTTCTCTAATTTGTTCCTGAATTAATAGGAATAATGTGGGATTGTCAGCAGTGTGTGCATACAATCTGTCTACTGTAGAAGAGGTTTTCTCAAAAGGAAAATACATGCAGAGTGCTACAGTGGAACAGTCTCATACAAAATGGGTACGATACAATGGGGAAATTCCGAATCCTCGACCTGGTGCGGTAAGTTTCTCTAGCCTTGGATCTGATGACTTTTTTAATGCTCAGGAGGAAACAGACTGGGAATACTAGTAACCTACTAATGATTCATTTGTTTGCCCTCACCTGGTTGGTTACTTCTTGTAGAAGCTTCATAGAAAAACACTCAGGTGATATATGTTCTGAACTTTTTATCTGGGAATCAAAGTCTTGCGAAGGGGTTTGGGAGTTTTCAAATTTAGAATTAAGTTATTTTCTGATTTTATATTTCATTATTTTGTTAATGAAAAATTATTTAGTTGGGAAATAGAACTCAGTTTACACTAGCGACATCATACACTTTTTAGTTCAGATGAAAAGAAGTATAGCAACTGTTGCATTGTCTCAGTAGAGTCAGCATGTTTATCTAATGTAGTGCACTGCTCTGCAAACTCAAACTTTCCTAGTGGTGGGTCTCTTTCAGACTTTTTTACTTCCTTATGTTCCTTACAGTCATACTGTTGATAGCACTGAAAGAGGTGATGGTTAAAATTACTGAAGGTGCGTGAGAGCACAGAAGGAATGTTTTCCTAGAATGTATTTTGGACTGAAACAAATTGTAGTCCAAAGCTCAGGGATTAGTACATCCCTGAGGCCAAAGTCCTGTGAGACCTGAGGACCTTCCTTGGTACAATGAGTATAGTGTAGAGGTGTGGTTGCTGGCCAGAATCATGTGGAGAAGAAAATGAATGCAGTTGCTGTTAATTGTCTTCATTTTGTGTAAGTAAGTGATACAATTTGGTTGTCTTTTTTCTTTTTCACCCTCACCCTGTCCCCATTTTTAGTGTATAAACAATGAAGCCAGAGCATCAAACTACATGAGTTCTCTGAATTTACCAGACAAAACATTGCAGTTTGTTAAAGATCATCCTCTGATGGATGACTCAGTGACCCCAATGGGAGACAGACCTCGGCTGCTAAAGCGAGATGTGAAGTATACACAGATTGTAGTTGACAGAGTCAGAGCACTCAATGGCACCATATATGATGTTATGTTCATCGGTACTGGTGAGTTCTGCAAAACACCTGTTTTGGGTGATGCACTGATTCTTTAGTTTTCTGAGAGAAACTCTTGAGATTTCTTTGTTTAAAAAAGTAAGGTACCACAGTAAGTGGACAATCTTAGGTGCTTTGAAAAAGTATTGCAGGAAAAGAACTGCAAAGCTTCAGTGAGTTCAGCAAAACCAAACAATATAATCCCCAGCCACTCATTCTGTGTACCAAAACGTTACTTCTTGCTCAGAGCTCCTAATAATGGCAAGTTTAATGATTACCTTTGACATGGAGTTGTTTTCTTGAACAGCAATCAGATTATTGAGACAACTTACAGCAATTGTGAAGGCTTTTTTCCTGCCTTTTTATTTCAAGGATCTTACTTATACATATTCCTCTGTTGTTTCAGATCGAGGAGCTCTGCACAAAGCTATCAGTTATGAAAATGGAATGCATATTATTGAAGAAACACAACTTTTTCCAAATTTTGAACCAGTCCAATCTCTCTTGCTTTCATCCAAAACAGTAAGTGGTATAAGCATCACAGCATTCATCTCCTTTTGTGTTTCACAAAACCTTCTTTGTGCCATTTTGTGACCTTGTGACAAGGAGACCATCGCTGTGAATAGAGCCAAAGGCTGCATTTGTAATTCACCATGCTGCAGCAATCACATATTGCCTGCTGTATTTCAGTATGTTTGGTAGGTGGCAAGCTTCTGAAGGTATTTAGACCTTCATTGGGAATGGCTGGGGGAGCACAGGTGTGCAAGTCTTCACTTGGCTTCCATGTACAGAAGCAGGAAACTGTAAGGTGTTTTAAGAAACCAATTTCAGGTTTGAGGTGATGTGAAAAACCTGACCCCTTGTGGCCACTGCAGATTTGTGAGGAAAAATCCCCGGGGTTGAGGTTAGCAGAAGAGTGGTGGGTGGTTCTGAGGAAATAGACCTAAGAAGAGAGAACAGTCTTCTAGCATAGAGACTCGTAATTGTGTAGTTAATTGATTTCTGCTGTCCCAAATCTTGCAGAGTCCTGCATGCTGGTTGTGTCATGAGAGCAGTCACGTTGCTGCAGCTGTGGGTGAGGGGCTCTTGTGAGGTCCTGTCTACCCAATGGGGCGCCAGCTGCAGCTCCAGCTGGATGGCACAAGAGCTGGTTCACGCTCCAAACCTGGCAGCTGTCCTTCACTGTTTATCATTTGCTTGATTTAATCCTAGAGTGCTTTTGTGACCATGGGAGGATGGTCACTGTGTGTAGTTTGTACGTGAGTTAGGTTCTTGCCCCTAGCTCCTCAGACCTTCTTATCCATGAATGTATCTATCTATGCCTAAAGTCACTTGTGGCATCAGTGAGATTTTGTGGGTTTCACAGAGAATGAATGCCTCTTTTGATGTATCTAGTAGTAATACCAGCATTCAGTAGCTGCCTAGTGATCCATAAGTGCTCAGCAGCTTAGGGACTTAGGAATACTTTGAAACAGCTTTTATTTTTGTGTGATATTTAATAAAATTTTGCATGTCAACATTATCAGCTTAGTGGAACAGAGCTTTATGCCATAATTTTTACAAGCTCATCTGGCATGCTTATTTATCCTTTTATGCTTATAATAGAAAGAAAGGACAGAGTATGTTTTTGCTAGACAAATGAAAATCAGGTTTAAAAATGTCTGTGCTTAGTTTTCGATAAACATGTTTTTATTATTTTTGCATGATGCATCACACTGACAGCTCATTTATATATCTGTGCAGATATGTGTTTTGTGTGTGTACGTGTATATATGTACACAGACACACAAAGTATTTGCTTAATCTGCAAAAAAAGGTTTCAAATTTCTTGCTTTGGCAGGAAGTTTTGGAATTTGCTCTGTCATAGAAGATAATGATAGCTAGTTCTTCTAATATATATGCTAATACCCATTCTTCTAATTGTGGGATCATTCCTCTGTTGGCTTATTATGATTTGCCTATTTTAGGGCAGTGCAAAGAAAGAGATGGGCATTAAGCCTGATACGAAATACTCATCATGTAGCAATTTCAGCACACACTTGGAAGGCTGCTGTAGAAATAATGGCATTGAATTTATTCCCTCTGTGTCCAGGTGGCACATACTCACTGAAGTAATGCTGCCCAGTACATTCCAATAAAACCAGAGGTCTTTTTCAGTGATGGGGAATGGGAGGTTGGGTCAGCTGCCAGAGTCATGGTAACTGACCTGGTCATAATACCACCCATAGTCACAGTGCCATCCAGGCAGGGATTCCTGCTGCTTCCCAGCCTGAAAACACAAGTTTCTGCCTCCATGGTCAGTGGCTACTGAAGTTCCTCACAGAGCTGGTATTTTGTTATATGTCATGGCATCCCAGAGTAGTAGAACTAACCACAGAAGGGTAATAATTACCCTGATGGTGGGCTTTAGACCTCTCTGCAGTCAGTCCTTTCTGAGTGCATTTTTCAGTAGTCTTCAGGTTCTTCCCATATCGTGTGGAGGGTGGTGGGAAGTCAGATGAGCCTACAGTAGATCATCTTAACTCTTGCTTGACTGGAAGGTGTGTCTGGATTCTTTTTTAAATGGTTTGCTCAACTCACTGGATGTTCTCTGAACTCTTGGATGTATGAGTTGGGAAGCATGCCAAGATGCCACAACCCATGCGCAGTGTTGCACTGTTGCAGTGTTATCCAGCAGAGCACTAGAGAGATGAGTAGTGCTTGGTGCACTGTGGAAATCTTTGAGGAGAATAGGAAGCTTTTCCTAGGAAGTTGTAGGTCTTCAGCACTGTAAACTTCCTTCTGTGACCACTGCAGTGTAGTCCAACGCTAATCTGTGTTAAATTTCAGGATGAAAGAATGCATTTGAATGTTTGTTTGACTGTCGTTCGAACTGTACCTTCCAGCAGTGCCAGCAGATTCTTTTTTGATCGTGTTTTATCTTATATTTTCCTGCGTCAAGAGTTTCCCTGAAAGCTGTTTGCACACTTCATATGCAAGAAGGATTCAGACTAATTTGTGCTTGGTCTTGCAGCTTCCTGTAGAGACTTCCTTATGATTGTTGCATTATAGAGACTGACCTGTTGGGAGCTCTTGTGGCAGAACCTCCTTATGTCTTTAGCTGAAGGATCAGAGCATCAGTGAACCGCCCCAAAACCTAAATGCACCTTTAAGAGACTCTGTCAGTTCTTTTCCTAAGGGTGTTTATGATAGCAAGACCAAATGTGTGCACCTGAGCATGACTTTCTTGAAGAATGTTTCTTTCCTTGGATGTCTGCTCATCACTCTGTGATCATATTCATCCTGTTCGAGTCAAGCAGTCTCACTGCAGGCATGACTTCTGTGTGCTGAGATCTGTACAGCTGCAGTATAGGACAAGCAATTCCATACTTGTATCCAGCTCATTTGCCTGACAACTGCAGTAGGGTGCTGATAAACCTGCTCAGTATTCTGCTCAGGATGAAGCCAGCCCACTGCTGAGGTGTGTTGTGCCATTCAGCTTTCAATGCAGAGACTCTCAAAAGCAGTAGTGGGTCAGTCATGGTGGATTTGGGCTGCAGCACTGGCCCCTTTCTTGAGGTTTTGCCTGATAATACGTAAAGTCACAGTGTACCTTTAGCCATCATTTTCCCTGAGCTCCAAAGCAGATGGGTGAAATAAAGCAGCTGCCTGCCCTTTACGATAAGGATGAGTGTGGTCTTTTCCTGCTGTGCTTAGATTCAGACTGCTTGGGATCGCCAACAGTGCAATGGTTCAACAGCCATTGTGAATGTGATTATTTTCCCTTTCTTCTAGGTGTCTTGCCAGTGCTGTTTCCTTTGAATACTGCCAGTGTTCTTCCTTAAGAAGCATTTGACTCTCAGAAGGATGATGCTGATGTGGCTGCAGACAGGCTAGCTAAAGAGCTGAAGGCAGTAGGGCTGCTTTGGGTTAACAGGAGCAGCCCTACTGCCCGCTCAGTCTTGTGTGTGCCAGCTGCAGCCCTGTCACCAGCACAGCCTTGCCTTGCCTCAGAGAAAGGATTACTGCATTCATGTTTCTGAAAAAACTGATAAAGCCATAGTTAGATGTGGTTCCTGTTCCAGGTTTTTGTTGTCTTTTTACACTTCCAGCATTGCTGCAATATTTCCAAGAGAACTTTCTAGAAATAAAAGCTAATCAAATGCTTACTCTCCTGAGGCATCATTTTTTACGAAAGAGGCTGTATACATGCAGCTCTTTAATAACATTTATATTGTTCCATGAATTGGTTGTTTGGATTTGAGAAAGTGATTGGCTGTGATTTTTTTTGCTGTGTTTTGTTTTCTTAAGGGCAGAAGATACCTCTTTGCTGGTTCAAATTCTGGTGTGGTGCAGTCTCCAGTAGCATTCTGTGACAAGTACACCACTTGTGTTGACTGTGTTTTAGCAAGGGATCCTTACTGTGCTTGGAAACCTCTTGAAGCTTCCTGCATTAATATTTTTAAAGAAGGTGAAATGGACAGGTAATAGTATCTTGATTACCTTACAGTTACAATCAGTATTTAATCAGTCTTGTCCCTTACTGATAATTGGAATTAAAAAAAATTAATGTTTTCAAATACAAAGTTTTTCAGAGTCTTTCCCTATTTATTTATGTCTGCTAGTGCTGTTCAGGTGACTCTTGCTACAAGGGGATAGGCAGACTTTAGGAAACAAGATTTGAAGTTGTAATGGTTGTCCTCTTTTTACAGGAACTGGATTCAAAACATAGGTGGAGATGCATCTTCCTGTTCTGGTGAGTTAGTCTTCAAAGAGCTCCTTCATATGTCTAGGTGGAGTGATGAAAGAGTTCTATTTAGTTCAGCTTTGCTTTCGTGATTATCTGGACATTCATTTATATTTTAATAGGTACGGGATTCTGCTTTGAATATTTGAGCATCTGTACAATCTGCATGTTGTCTTAAAAGCTGTCTGTGTTTGTATGCATTTCAGTGTGCAGTGCACAAACCCCTGAAATGAATGGGGGCACCTCAACAGTGACTTGTGAATGAAAGCAATACCAGAAGTACTTCTATTGCAGAGGTCTCTGTCTCTTTGATGCAGCATTTGACATTCTACTGTGAGCTTTGACAAGTGCTTGGTTATTGCTGCTAGATCAGATTAAATTATTCTGAAAAAAAAGAGCTGGTTTTATGGTGAGAGGGGAGAGGGAACTCAAAACACGATATAGAGCAGCTGAAGTACCTTCCATAGTGCTTTAAAACAAGTAACCACAAGTCCTTTCTTTATCGTGTGTGCTGCTGCCACCAGATCAAGGAGATCATAAAGTGTAGTACAGTTAAAGGAGATTTTAGCTGCAGTAAAAAAAGCTCTTAAGAGTTAGATGTACTCACTTTTTATTTCTAATCCAAGCAAAGCGTGAACTGCCATGAGAGCTTTGCTTGTTATTTTTTTGTTAACTTACAGTGTGCCATAAGTTGTGGGTGTGCTATAAGTGCAAATACCCATTTTTTCAGAAGAGAGTTAGTTCAGTTTCCTCTTGGATAGTTTGTAGATGCTGCTTTATTTAAAATGCACTGATTGGATATAAAATGAGACCAAGTACAGTATTTTTCGAAACAGTGACTTCTCAGGTGCACACTCAGTTGTGGATTAGTGGGGTCTCACCTTTATCTAGAAGTGGAAGCCATCTTAGAGTTGAGGTGTCCTGTCTCTTAGTTTGTCTTGATGTTCCACGTGCAGCTTGGTATTCCACTGAGATTCTTGCATGCTGTCCATCTGGTCTTGTGAGGCGAATGCCATAATCTTCATGCTTCCAGTAAGACTGTAGCACAGTCTGGTGAAGCTGTACAGATTAGAGCAAACTGGAATCATTGCTGATACTTTGCACATTTATTTTGATGTTCCAGATAAAGTAAGAGAGAATCCCCTACAGCATACATTCAAGCATGGGAGCACAGCAGAACTCAAGTGTTCTCAAAAGTCCAATCTGGCACAGGTAGTTTGGAAGTTCAAAGATGATGTGCTGAGAGTGGAGAGTCCCAAGTACCGTCTGCTGGAGAAGGCACTGCTCATCTTCAATTTATCAGAAGGAGACAGTGGTGTTTACCAATGTTTGTCAGAGGAAAAAGTCAAAAATAAAAAATTTTCTCAAGTGCTGGCTAAGCATGTTTTGGAACTGAAAAAAATGCAGCATACCACAGTGGGCCCCACCGTGACAGCTGCACCAACAGAAGGTAATAGTGATGTGCCAAAAGTATCAGCTGTATCAACCGAGGGGTCCACTGCTCACATCTCGACCACTCACATGGTACCAGTAACGACAGCAAGGATATTAACAAAACCCATTGGCCCTGTCCTAACAAGTGTAGCCTCCAACACAGAGCTCTTCAATTCAATTCCTGATGCAGTCCCAGAAAAGACAATGTTCCTCAAGTCAAATGATAACTTCCTGTTGATGTTCCTCTTCCTCTTCTTTTTCATTCTCTTTCTGTGCCTGCTCTCCTACAACTGTTACAAAGGCTACTTGCCGGGGCAGTGCTTGAAATTTCGCTCTGTGATGCTGCTTGGTAAGAAGAAAACGAAGTCAGATTTTTCTGATTGTGAGCAAAGTGTGAAAGAGACGCTGGTGGAGCAGGGCAGTGTCAGCCACCAGAGCGGGGAGCAGCCCAAGCCTGCGCACGACACCGGCTACGAGACGGAGCCCGACTGCGGGAACAGCCAGCTGCAGGCTGGGGATTCCCAGGCGTCCCGTGAGGCCAAGGACAAGCCCTTCGATGTCAAGTGCGAGCTCAAGTACGCTGACTCGGACGTGGAGGGGGACTGAGGGACCCTGCTGTCCCTCTCAGCGGCGCAAGTGAGCTGTGGTCCTGCGGCTGGCTATTTGAGCACAGAGAGCCTGGGTGTGACAGCTAAGCCATAGCAGGAGTTACATGCTTAAGCTGTACAGCAAGCCAATTTCGTTCAGATCTCAACAAATTAGAGAAGTGTACTTGTCTGGAGACCATGGCATCTTGTGTTGTACTGTCTTTTTTTCTGTTTTTTTCTTCAAATGGCCACTTTCAGATCACCACTTGTTTATTCCCAATTTCCCCCCCCCACTGAGCACTTTGCTCTAGTGAAGGTACTTGCTTGTTCTTTGGCCATATTCTTCGATAGAGTAAAAGTAACTTTATAATTCAGTTGGCTTTAAAAAGTATTTCAGTCTTCACATATTTTTAGTTGCCATTAAAAAAAGATCTAGTTTCATTTTAATTCCAAATTGGAAATTGAGTTTAGTTTATCAGATTGGTAAATTATAGACTTTGTCCAGATTGGGACATTTTTTTTCTTTGCTTCTAGTGATTGTTTTTAGTTTTATGCTTTGTGTTTTGGCACACTAGATCTCTTTAGTTGGTTAAAGTTAATTTTTTAACTGCTCTATAAGTATCTTAGATTTTAAGGTATAATGGGGATAGCATTGCCTTGATTTGTGTAAGACTCAGGGATAATCTTGTTTAAAGGCTCTTTTCTTTGCTGCTTTCTAGAAATGTAGGTACAACAATATCAGTACAAAACATGGAGTAAGTGGGGAATGGGGAAGGAGGAAACAAATGCTATTTTTTTTTTCCTCCCCCCACCAGCCAGCCAGCTGGACATAATCACATTTTATTTCCTATACAAAACTGGATTCATTTTTATTTCTTTAGTTTATAGAACAGTACAGGCAAGCAACTGTCAGTTAGCAGTGACACGGAAAGAGATTTCTTGCATTGTGGAAGCAAAACAGGAATCAAGAAGAATTAACTCCAACAATTCAGCTAGTGACTCGCTGGAATGGACTGTTAGGACACAGCCTGATGAGAAAACGTTGCTGATTTTTTTCTTCTTTTCAGATTCAGAAATAACTCAGCTTCTTTTTGTGACAAATACTTGCAGCGTGACCCTTTCTGGATGATACCTTCACTCTCCTATGCAACTGGAGGCTGAAACTGGAGCTGCTTAAACAATCAGTCCTTTGAACTGTTTATGTGAATCATGCCTGCTAACGTGAAAGTGTGCGTTTGTTCTCAGCCTGGTTCACAGCAGCACTGTTTGTCTGTAAAAGCATTTTATGTGTGCAGTACAGTCCTGAAGAATTGTTCCTCTCACTGCTTATTTCTGTAAATATTGCTAGAAGTAGAATACATTTTAACAGTAAATAGCAGTATGCCTGGGCTGCTTTCCTGTGTTGAACCTTCATGCAAACATAATTTAGACCATCTTAGTGTAAACAGTTTATATTTTATAAGATTCAGTTTGGTTTTATTTTTCTATTTTTAATTATGTACATATAACAGAATAAATATTAAAATAAATTGTATTACATCTTGGCTTTTCTGAAACATGACACAATGACAGTGCTTACCTTTTGGCAAGCACTAATATTCCTTGTGATTTCCTTGGGGGGGGAATGTAAAAACTCTGTAATTAATTTGAAGCAGCCTCTCAGCTTCAATTGAATGGGTTATAACCCAGGCTGGGGGGATGGGAAGGATGGGAAAAAAACAGCATGGGTGAAGGAAGAAAGTGGTCTTCTCTAGGGGCCTAGGGACACTTCATCTTACTACCTTTCTAAAACTCATTTGTCTTTTTGCATTATTTCTTCATTGTGTGATGTATTTCTTGCAACTTCTTTCCTTAGTACCCTTTTACTTTCTTTTCTGTCCTCTTCTGTCACAGCCTCATCTCCTATACCTTTCCCTCCTACTGGTACCTCCTTTTTGTCCTGTGTGGGAAGTGATTCACCTCCTTCACCCACCAGTACCCAGCCTGATGTTTGGTCTAGCACAGACCCCGTAAAGGTCATGTTGTTGCCACCTTTCCTAAGTGACCAGGCACAGCATGTCAGTGTCCGGGGACCCTTCCACCTCTTCTGCCAAGCCACAGGTAAGTTGGGGGACCCCTGTATAAGCCAGCACTTTCTGCATTAAAGGTTTAGCTATGTCACTATGTACTGTATAAATTTTACTTTTGTGATGTTTGGGGCGAGGGGGCGGGAAACAAGAGCAAAGACAGACAGTATCAAGATGCCAACATGCTCTTACCAAGAATAAGTCACTGTGAGTACTGTACTGTGTAATGGAGGCTCTGATTCAGCAATCCACTTTAGTATGTTAATAGTCAGTTGATTTTGTTGGGCTCACTTGTAAGCTGAAGGAATTCAGTGGATCAGAATTGCATATGGATGTTTAGCAGGTAGATATTGTCAGTGTGTATTGCAGTTTAAAAAATACACTTTTTATTGGATTTGAAATTAACCTATTTTCTGGACCAGGTTAGTAATTCATTTTTCCATCTTATTTCAAATGGTGAAATACATACAGTAATAACTTCCATTTAATAACAGATATTTTATCTGAGGTGTACAGGAGGACAAAGCCATTTTTTCCAAAGCAGTTCAGCTTTTTTCCCAGTTCTTGTTGGATTGTTACAAATTACAATTTGTAATTGCTGGTTTAAACTAAGTGTGATTTAATGGATTGAAACAGGTCTTCATATGTAACCTTGTTCTTTAAAAGAAGAAATTAATATAGATGGAATAATTTTAAAAAGTAGCATTGTTCCGTGTTGGCATCTCTGTTAGTGTTACGTGGAATCAGGTCAAAATGCTTAAGACTTTATTAGCATAAATCTTAACAAAGGCACTATTTGTATTTCCATGGCTAAAGGAACAACAGTGAAAGGAAAGTTCTTTCATAGAATAGAAACATTTAGATTGGAAAGTACTTTTCAGGAGTAATTTGCTCACTTTTGTTATAGGCAATTCGGAAACTTGGTTGTCCACCATGAAAAAAAAAGTTGCAATGGCACAAAATACGTAAACAGTTTGATAATTGTGCTACAGATCTAGACTTTTAGAATTTTTTTTTTTTTTCATCCAGCAGAGCCCACCTTAACATGATGCTGATGCTGCTCTTAAAAATTGTCAGTAATTGTTTTTGCCGTGGTAGTGAACTTAAGAAGGAAGGCACAGTGTGCTAAAGTCAGCGTGTGGACTCCATTCCCCAGGAAGTGTAGGGGTGAACAGTGGAAGAAATTCTAATAACCACCTGACATCCAAGGGATGCAGTAATGGCACAGGTGGGGATGAGATGACCCAGCTATGGAAGTGCTTCTAATGCCTTTCAAAGCAGGGAAGGACTGGACTTTATATTATGGATAGAGTTTTTGCTCCCCTTGAGAAGCAAGGCAGTTGGCTGACACATCACACTCTTCTCTTACCCAGAATTATGATTTCAGTCTCTTGATTTAAAAAACAAGCAAAGCAGCAAAAGCAAACCAGCACACTGAACTGGTGCAGATAGGTACATCTTTCTGGGCCCTGCACGTGAGGATATATTCATCCTGGTTTGGGGATTGGCTAAACAATTGCTCTTGGAAGGAGAATCTCTGTTTGGACTTGTTCAAATTTGTTCAGTGTCTGTTGATATTTCTTTATATTAACATAGCTTTAATGGAACTTGATGTCTCTCAGCTATGACTATAAGGTAAAACAAGTTTGCAAGGAGCAAAAGTGTTAAATGAGGCTGGCAGAGAGTTAAATATTGTGCCTAGTTGTCTGCAAAAAAAGATACGGCATCAGTAAATGTATAATGCAAATACATAGATGGCCACACCATCCAGTAAAAACCTCAAAGCTTATTTTTAATTAAATTTCTAGCTTGTTATTTTATCAGAATTGCTGAATCTCTTCTCTTTTTTTTCTTTGGTTTTTTTTTAATTGTAACTATCTGTTTCAAGCTGTCTGGAAACTCAGCAGGAGTTGGTGAGTTCTTTGCTCATCTCTTACTCATCCCAA
This sequence comes from Sinosuthora webbiana, assembly GCA_013397395.1. Lineage (NCBI taxonomy): Eukaryota > Metazoa > Chordata > Aves > Passeriformes > Sylviidae > Sinosuthora > Sinosuthora webbiana. The sequence goes on from VXBN01006449.1 coordinate 123,859, forward strand.
GTGTTTTAACCTGAAAGGTCGCTTAAGGATAAGACTTTACAACCTTCTAACTGGCTCATTTCCATAAGGTAACCTTAAGTGGATACAGCACAAACAGCACTTGTGGCAAACTGCTACATTTTTTCTGAAAAACAAGTTTTTTCAGTCTTTGAATAGTCCTGCCCTTCTGGAAAAGGGAGGAATAAATCTCCCTTCACAAATTTTCTCCCAGTTTGTCTCTCTTTACTCCTGCAAAGAGTTTCACGTTTCTCCAGAGACCTGTCTGCCGTATGTGCATGGGCAAACATTAGGTCTCCTGTGTACCTTCTCTAATAGAAATTTTCTCTCCCATACAGAATTTTAAAAACTTCTAGAGGCAGTTCAGGCAAGCTTCAAATAAATTGAACAAAATACTGGTTCAGGGGGAAGACAGTGAGTTGGTCATGTACACACCTGCTGTATAATTTCTCTGGTGTGCTGTGTTGAAATTAGGTATAGTAGGAACAGGTTTTTTTCTAGAGTTTTGGTTCTGCTCGAAGATGTTTTATTGGCACCTCCTCCCCCAGCTTTAGAGTAGTATCTCCATGTCCATAACTTCACAGAGAAAACTAAAATGTGGTGAGTGTGCTGTGCAACAGTTCAAATATTTTTATAATCAGAAACGCTGCAGAACACTGTGCTTAACCTGCAGATCAAGCCTCTCTGTGTCCATGGTGTCAAGATGACTCCATCCATTAGTTCATCTGCAGCTGGAGATTTTACATATTAGATTGTTTTCATTCTTGGTGAAAAAAAACCTAGTAGTGAGAACATAAAAGTTCTGTGAACTTGGAAATACACTTTCAAGGAGTTATTTCGTGGAGATACTGAGATGGATATCTGGTTACAACCACGTACAAGGCCTATTCCCTCTGGTTATGCTATTTTAGGAGTGCAAGAAAGTTTCCCACATTTGTGGAAGAAAAGATCCATAACTCGCAAGAATCAGAACTACAAGTGGTTCACTAAGAGATTCCTCTTTAGTAGAGCCTGAAGTTGCACTGAAAGACATGCAGAAGGATGGGAAAGTACAAAATACAACACAGTGAAAATACAAAACACAGTGCACTGCACTTCAGGAGCGCTTCTGCAGACCAAGTAAGACCCTTGACAAAGCACCTGCAGAGCAAGTCTGAAAGAGACCAGCCCCAGGCTTGTCCAGGTGGCTGAGGGCTGCCTGTGCTGTGTCACCGAGTGCTGGTGCATTGCAGGTCTCAGCAGAAGGGCTCAAAAGCTTATATACCCAGCTGCGCCTGATTTTTTTCCCCCAGGAGGAGGAAGTTGCCTGTCAGAGACTGACTTACCCATGGAAATGAGTAATTCGTTCTTGAGTGAGGGTTTTTTGCATTTGCATGATTGCATCAGTCATGGTGCCCTGGGGTGCTCTTGTCTTGTGTGGAGCTCAGTCAGGAGAGGCATGAATGTGTGCAGCTTCCAGAGCAGAATGAGCCTGCCTAGGAACTTCTTTGTGTTGGACAAAATGTTGGTCCAGAATGACAAATGACAGCATTTAAATTACAGCATATCCGTATCTTATAATGGACTTTACTTGGGTTGTTACTTTTCTGTTCTTACAAGAACACAAATATCAAATAGCAGTTTTGCATACCCTTGAAGTTAGTAAGTGGCTCTTAATTATGGTTATGAACAGATACAATGTTAGTTTTTGAAACATGATAATGATTTAATTGGTAGGCTTGAAAGGAGAAGTTCTGCATCTTCCAGGAGAAATCAATCCACTGTGCAAATATTCCAAAACTTTATAAAATTTTTAAATTTTTATGCAGTATATTTTGAGATTTACACAGTGGTGCTTTCCAGAAGCTATACCCATTACTTTAATCTGTATGCTTAATAAATGGTTGTTTTACTTTCCTGTAGGAATGGTAAGTTTGCACCTTGTTAAACAGTTTCTTATCTCACTTTTTGAATTGTCTTCTGTACAGACCTTTGGTGTTTTATCATGTGTGCTTTGACTTAATTTCACTGTCTTTGGATACAGTTATCTCGTAGCTTTTAATTCGTAATTTTGTGGTTTTGTACCATTTTTTTTCAATTACTTCTGCACTGACTAAACATTGTTTAACAGCACTGTGGCACTACAAAACCTTTCCTGTGTGCAGATCTCTGACATGCTACCTGTTTATTTGGGATGCATCTAGAAGACAAGTTGAAAAACAAGGTTGTTCCTTTAATATGTAAAAGAAAAGGTCTTGGAAATTTTATAAAATTGGGTAAATATCGCAGATCTATTTTACATAAAACTCACAGGCATTAAAGATACACTTGTTACTTTAGATTGTGATATCTTAGGAGTGTAATTTCTTACTACAATGCTGGCATTTCTTTATTCAGACATGGGGCCTGCTGAGACCCTCATAGCTAAGTCAGCATGCAAAACCAACAGCATTAAAACACCTTTGTAAGTGCTGCTGTTACCTGAGATCTGATGGCTTCCTTCTGCAATAAAATTGAAAATTAATTTTTATTAGGACTGTGACTTGGATGATGCAGTCTTAAATTCTGGCATCAGCAGCAGATTTTGAAACATTTCTGGAGAAATTATGTACAAAGACTGTGGTCAAGCTAAAAAAATATGTGGAAAGGTATGCAGCAAGAAGGCCTTTTCAGGGTTTTGTTGTTGTGGGGTGGTTTTTGTTTTGGTTGGTTGGTTTTTGTTTGTTTGGTTTGGTTTTGTTTTAATTTTATGTTAGTTTTCCAATAAAGACTAGAATAAATTCAGTGTAAAAATATTTCAAGCATAAGGCAAATTATGAAGCATCAGGCATAAAATTAAAAAGGGGAGAGCAGGGGAAAAAAGTAGAACCAAAAGCATGTTGTTATTTTTTCTTCAGAAGATTTTGTTGATCTATCGCTTTCCTACATTTCACAGTGTGCAGCTGACTGCACTTCTACAGGTTTTTCCTGTGGAATGAATAATAAGGTGCAGTTGGGAAACATCTTGTGTGGCTTTTGGTAGTTTATAAATGATTAAAGGATAAAGACCCTAAAATACCGTGGGAGATTCAGTCCACTTAGAACTAGCAGCTGTAAGCCTGCAGCAGTTACTGCTGTTGTAATATGCGTAGAACCCTTGAGGCTGCACGTGTGCTGCAGTGTGTCATGTGCACACCGGTCAGTATTTTGTACACTCACCACTAAGTCTTACAGGCCACAGCTCATGTCAGCACAAGGCTTGGGGAAATGAAGCCATTGCATGGTTTTCAGTTTTCTACTGGTATCCTTACACAGTTTGAATAAGCCACCCTTCTGAGAGAGCAACTTGTCAACAATTCTATTGAGGCCAACGAAAACCTCGAGACCTCTGTGCAGGAGTAGCTCTCGGATTCAGCAGCTTTCCTGTTTAGTTGTCTAGCTCAGCTCTTCAGCTGGCTTGGGGATTGGGTGCTGCATGGGCTGTCAGTAGAGATGAACTGCCTGAGTCACAAAATGGGCAGCATTCTCCAGTTGAATTTAATGTACTCGATTTTGGGAAACTACAAGGGAGAAGAATTCACATCAGCTTTTGTAGTGTGACTGGGTACGTATAAAAGGAGAAGCTTGCTTCACATTGGGGTCTTTGAGATCCAAATGCCTTTTGGGATGCCTTCTCTCAGGAGGGAGAGGGATTCACTTAAGGTATGTATTTTCTTCTCTGTACATTTACTCACAAGAGTTTACTTGACCTCTCAGTGTCTTCTTTTCTTTTTTTGCAATTCAGCAAAAATATTTCAGCTTTTTCTCCTTGCTAATGTGGAACTTTTGATTCAGTAATGCCTCAGTAACTCAGTAATTTGGTAACTGCCTTGATGCAGTACACTGGTAGTAACTGCTACACCCTGGCCATGATTGAGCAGCTGTATTTCCCAGCTCTGCCTCGTGAGATGTGATGGGTTTGCACCGGTATTGGAATCTGGACCATAACCGCTATTTTACACTGTTTTCCTCAGAACATCTTGTTACCCTCTTCCAGCCAGCATTGCAACCTGACTACCCATACACTTGTTTTTCTTCCCTATGAGAGCTACAGCCTGTAGACTTGTAATTAATAATCTGTTGGTGTGGTGGCTGATGAGCTGAGTACTAATTTAGACCAAAGCTGTCATCCTTTTTTAACTATTTCAGCAGAAACTGCTACCAGAATTGTCTCAGCATATTGTGTGCGTTGTGCCCGCAGTGGAGATGAAAATCTCATTTCAGTCTCTTCACTCATCTTCCTGCTAGATCCACCTGGCAAACAAAGCAAAAGCGAAGTTTGTGTTCTCTGGAGAACAGGAGTGATTTTTGGAGAGCATGTTACTCCTAAAAATATGTTCTCCAATTTTCTTCACTTTCTTTTAAAACTTAACATAGTAGCCTTGTTAGCTGATAGGATGGCTAAAAATAATTAGGCAAACATGAAGTGCCAGGGGAAGTTTAAGCTGGACATCAGGAAAAAGTTCTCCATAGAAAGAGTAATTGGGCATTTGAGTGGGCTGCCCAGGGAGATGGTGGAGTCACCATCCCTGGAACTGCTTAAGGAAAGACGATCCGGCACTTAGTGCTGTGCTCTAGTGATAAAGTGATGTTAGATTTTAGGTTGGACTTGAGGGTCCCAAAGGTCTCTCCCCATGTAGTTAATTCCATAATACTGTTAAAGTAGAACCTAATTTTTTTTGTGACAGTCCCTGGCTCTAGCTTACTAGTGCTTAATCAGATTGTTTTTTTTCCTCAGACAGTTATCTAGGTTCCAATTGCAAAACCTTTTTCTGGACACCCTCAGAGAGCATTTGAATAAATACATGGATAGTTACCAGTTGCATTTTTATTTAATGGGCCAGTTAGCCATTTTCCCAACCTGCTGTTAAATTGCACTCTGAGAAGATGGATGCCATGTCCTGCTTGCACGTACGCGTGCTGTGCATCCACTCTAGTGACTGGTTGCTGTGTCCAGCTCTTAACGTGGTTCACGTTTTGCAGGAAGCACTTCCTGCTTTTCATCTGCCGCAGTAAGGCTGCATCAGCTTGTGGTGTTGATGTTATACAAAGGGATGGGTAATTTCATGAAGCACCAGGTGTCCAAAGGACATCATGCATTCTTCAGTGTGAAATACTTGGTATTGGAAGTAATAATCTTTGGCATTTCAGAGAGGTCTGTTTTCTTGGCTTTTTAAAGGGGCTTTTTTTCCACTGCGGTCAAGCTTGTCTTCTAGAATGAATTTTCCTACTTCAACAATCAAACACCAACCAACAAAATCACAAAAAATATGCACCCCAGTTATATGGGGTACAGGCTATAGTATAACTTGCACACTATTTTCAGAAGACTGCAAAGATGCTTATCTCAATTTAAAGATTTTTTTTCCCCCTCACTTTTCCAATCAACTACCCTCTGATGGCTTAATTTCATACTAATTTATTATTTTGCTATCAGCAGCAGTGACTCAGACTCCTACAACTCAAGAAACTGTGACCAACCCTAGATCTTTCTTTTACATACTGAGTAGTGCTGGTGGTAATGTTACATATTAATGATTGACTTACCTCTTCCTGGGCTAACTTTGATGTCTGATTTAAAAAAAAAAAAAGCCTTCCTGCATCCAGATTATAGTGCCTTTTTAAAACTTAATCCCTGCTCCAGATGAGAGCTTCCTGTATGATCTTGGTTTTCGGAAATCTGGGACATTTGCTTCAGTAGCCTTCAGCAAAGCTGCAAGCTTGATAACAAGCACTAAATTCAGATGCCATTCTTAATCTGAGGCACATGGTGAGCTTTGAAAGAGGTTTTGGTGTGTGTTGGGTTATACAAGGGAGGTTTTTTTTGTAAACCTGAAGTTACCATCCGTGTGGATAGCCTCCGGTAGCAGTTCCTCGTCTAAATGATAGGAACTTTTGTAAAAGACTTTCGTTACCCTGGTAGAATTTCTCTCTGGGATACCTGTCATTTATCTTCACTGGATTTTAATTTTCTATCAACTTGGAGAAGTTACTAGCTGGGGTGTAGGTTTTCTGATGGCTCCTGGTTTTGTACCAACTCCCCTGTCTTGGAAGTGTTTCTGTGAATATAGGGAAGCCTTATTCAACTGCTAGCCTTCAAGAACTGGGTTAGAAATGAGGGAGACCCTGTGCTGAACATTGTAGCATTGTAGCACTGCTCAGGTTTTACAATGCAGCTTCACTGGGCAGCTTTTGAAATGTCTCCACAGCTCTCTGCAGACAGCAGCACTTGGCGCAAGGAGCCAGCTTGGCCAGTGCTCCCTCTTGCTCCCCCTGCCTTATGTCGCTGACTTCTACTTAATCTGTAATCTGCTCCTTTTAAATTAGTGTCTCCAAGCTGTCTTGAAAACCATGTGTCTATTAGGATGTGATGCATATATGGTAAATGCTTGAACTGGTCCAGCTTAGCAGGGTGCATCCCCATGCTACTTTGAATCTGTAGCTATATACTTTGGTTCTTGAAGTCTGGTTTTATTTACTTACTTCTTTTAACCATAGGTCAAATTTACACCAATAACCCAGTGAGTGCAGTCAGACTGTCGGTAGAAGATTGCAAGCAGTTGCAGTGGTTTGAGTTCCTGTGCTGACAGTGGTGGTTGAACTTTTTGTCTCATGAAAAGCAATGAAGAAAAAGTCACCTGGGTATTAAATAGGTGGGTTTTTGTAGCCTGGTTTGACATAGGTCAGAGAACCCATTCAGCTGGAGAAACTCTGGCCATTACTGCCTGGGCATTATCATTTCATTCAAACTGAAGGCAGAGAAAATCAAATCTGTGGAAAAGAAGCAAACAATTCCACAGACACTGGAAATTTTGAAGTGCTTATGCAGGGAACAGGGTAATTCAGATAATGCCACAGTTTCTTGTATTTTTATTTGAAAACTCTTAATTCCCCTTCTAAAATCATGAAGGTGATGAAGTTGATTTTATGTAATCACATGTAATTAGTGTCGTTTATTGAAGCAATGTTTTTGAAGTTAGTTGTTTGAAATACATTTTATGGCTGCTTATACATAGTTACTTATGTACCTAGCCTGGTGTGCTGTTTAATTCTCTGCTTGATTATTACGTTTTAATAAAATCAATTTTTTTTTAAATCTTTCAAGCATTCCTAAAATGGATGGCAAAGTAAGTAGATCAGCTCAGAAACTTGTACTTGAAAGGTTGCAGTAGACATGTAATAAATTTGTATTATAGTGACAGTAAAAAAAAAAAGGAGAGTACATGTTTCTATTATTTTCCTTTATCTTCAGAAAATATTTCTCTAACCACTACATCTGAGTCTGAATTTCTCACCATAGAGTTGTAGAGAATTTGCATTTAACAAATGTGATTCAAAATTTTTGCAGATGAAACTGTTTCACAGTGTATTTTTTTCTATTGATCCATCCTGAAAATGAAATCAAAGTAGAGAAGGTAATTGGAAATTACCTGAAAATTGGAAACAAGCTGCACTGAAATAGGATCAGGAAAACTCTGAGTACTGCTTGCACCTAGATTTTGCTGTCAACCAGTGTAAGTGGGGATGAGTGTGTATCTCTGGGGATTTCCAGTGCTTCTGACGGCACAGAAAAACAACAGAAGAGTAAAATTGCCTGGTTGCACTTCATAAAGGGCCAGTCAGAACAAACTGAGCTTGCAATATTTCATGTATAAGGAAATTGCTGCATTTTAGTGTCTTGGTAAAGTGTGGATGTAAGCTGAAATTTTGGCAAATTTCCAGTGCAATTGGGATCTTCAGTACTGGAAAACAGAGCAGGTTCTCTGGTGTGAATAGTACATCTGAAGTAAATTAAGGGAAGTGTCCTGCACTAAACGTGCCACTTCCTTGCATGGCTCTAAAATGGCACTTAGGGATTTTGATTTTTTTGCTCTTCTTGCTCCCATTTGTCTAAATTCCAACTTCAGCTTTAGGTTACTGAAGTAATTTGTCCCTTGTTCCAGACTTCCCATGAACTCAGTGACATGTAACCTATCTGCTGTGAACTGTAGAATAAGTAAAATCATCCATAAAACACTTTTTTATTTTTAAAAGAGTATGTGCTGGACAAGCTGTTTTCAGTCCAGTGTATGCTTTCCCTTTCCACTTTGTTAGGGCTGCATTCCCCACTTTAGACTTTGCCACTTCCCTCAGAGAAACTCTACAATGCTTTAACTCATGTCTTCTATCATTTACCCTTATCCTTACTTCTAATTTATGTGCCCATATTAGTGGGAGATTTGGAAATAAAACTTAGGAGTTAAGAATTTAATACAATACACAACATAAAAACGTCTATTATGTACAAATATGTAATATGTACACAAATTTAAAAGCTAGTTGGTTTTTTTTCTGCATGATTATCTAAAACTTAATGATAGAATTGTATTTTTCTAGGGAAAAAAAGGCCACACCAACTTGCAAAATGAAGTGCTTACAGTAAAAGCTGTAGTAGGTTCTGTCAAGACATATTTGCAACAATAGTTCATTTTACCCCAAATTTCTCTTCACATCTTCGCTTGCTAAGGCTAACCTGGATCCTAGACCCAGAGGGAGAAAAATAAAAAAAAAATCCTGTTTTAAACATCAGAATTATGGAGTTCTTAGCTTGGCCCAGATGTCTGTATTTTAAATGAAAACGTTCTGATGCTGCCAAGTGCACTTCAGCCAACCTTGCTAGCTAGTTTTCTGGGAACAGCTGTTCTGACCTTCAGGCTACTGTCAATCTTTGATTTATTCAAATGTTGCCCTTGCAGGTTAAGACAAACAATAGCAACAAGGCTAAAAAATTTAGTCTTTGTTGTTGATCCAAGCTTCTTTCAAGTTCTGTCTTGCTTAAGTGCCTGCTGTGACTACTGGTTCTGTGCTTTTTCCAATTCTACTTCTTTCATTACTAGTTCCAGCATCTTTGATGCACTGAGTTCTTGAACTTTTCCCCTCCTGGCCTTTTTTTCAGATTCTGCAAGGCATGTCTCAGGTGGTTTCAGCTTTGTGCTAGGACCCAGGTTGGGCAGCAGTAGGCAATGTGTCCTAGTGCTACAGGAATTCGCAGAGGCAGATAGTGCTGGTGTTCATCACTGGCTCTTACTGCGTGTGCTAAGTTCCCCATTGTGAAAATCCACACAGAATTCCTCAATACAAACCTAGAACTTTGGCTTGAACCTAAATTTCCAGTGCTAGCTACTCTTTATGGCAGGTTTTTGGTACCCAGAATTTCAGCTGAAGAAACCTAAGAAACATTTCAATCAACCATTTATTTATGTTTTTAAGCCTAATCTTGACATGATGGGGTTTGTTTTCTTTTCAAAGAGTTTGTATTTTCCTACAGAATAACCTGACATTTTTACAGGTCCAGATAACTCCTACTTTGTCTGGAAGAAGAACAGACAAAAGATGAAGGCATGCATCACAGAGCAATCTCACATGCTGCTTGATGGCAGAGTGCATGTTCTCAGCTGGGTGAAAGATTCAGTATCAGTAAACACAGAATACAGATGTTCATTCATCTCAAAAGTTGGGAACACAACATCAGAAGTACTGATCACAGTGGAAGATAAAGGTAGGCTTGTTTCAAGTGTTTGCTGTGTTTGCCCTGACCCTGATATGAGTAAAGCTCTGTAATATTCACCCATAAAATGTGAATATCTAAAAATGCTAACTTGCCTACTGTATTAGTCTGCACTTTGTTTATGAAAAAGTTTTAGAGCCATAAAAACCCCTTCCTCTCCCCCCTCCCTCAAAGGACTCATGTAAATTAGCAGTTATGATCTAGAAGTTGAACCAGAACCTGATAATTCAAAAAAACTGAAAATCAGATGAGTAATACAGAGCTACAAATAAGTACTCTGATGGAATTCTACAGGGTAATGTAGAAAAAATCTTTAATTCATAAGGACATAAGGAAGTCAGATGGGAAAGAGAAACCCCCACTATGCTGGATTTTTAAAATTGCATTATTTGTAAACCACTTATGTTTGGGCAAGATCAATTCCCTCTGCTCCGTTTGGACACTAACTAGGCAGGAGGGCAGTTAGATAACTTTAGCTGCTGCAGGATTGCGGGGTATCCAGATTGCCTGCTGCAACTAGCTGTTGAGATCTTACCCAAGTGTGGACAAAGTCTGAATAGTCTTTTAAAGGCAGCAGGACCAATGAATATGATACAGCAGGGATTTTCTTTGCAAGAGGAAGGAAAAATTAAGAAGCTGGTTAATACCAAATTTGAGTCTGTCAAGGAAGGCTCAATGCTGCTTTTTTCAATGACAGAGAAAAGCCATGGGAGTTATGCCATCACTCCAGTTACTTTGAAGTCTGTCTCAGAAGCAAAACTGAGAGCATCTCAACCAAACCAATGTAATGTCAATGCTCTAAAAATACAAGATTGTTGCTAGTGTTGCAAAAGATAAATAGAAAATATGTCACCACCAGTCTTACATTCTGCAAAAAATGCAAATAGACCAAGATGCAGTAACGTAGCCCTCCTTAAATTATCAGTGTAAGGAAGTATAAGGAACTCAAGTGAAATTATGTAGCATCTACTTATGTCTGAAGGATTAGACCCAGCCAGCATGGGTTTTGGAGGGGTACATCATGTTTGACCAACCTGGTCTCCTTTTATGACCAGGTGACCCGCCTGGTGGATGCAGGAAAGGCTGTGGATGTTGTCTATTTGGACTTCAGCAAGGCCTTTGACACTGTCTCCCACAGCACTCTCCTGGATAAGCTGGCAGCCCGGGGCTTGGACAGGGGCACTCTTTGCTGGGTTAAGAACTGGCTGGATGGCTGAGCCCAGAGAGTGATGGGGAACAGTGCTGCATCCAGCTGGTGGCCTGTCACCAGTGGTGTCCGTCAGGGGTCTGTGCTGGGGCCAGTATTCAATTAAAATCTTCACTGATTTTCTGAATGAGGGGATTGAGTCCACCATCAGCAAATTTGCAGATCATACCAAGTTGGTGGGGAATCTTGATCTGTTAGAGGGTAGGAAGGCTCTGCAGAGGGACCTGGACAGACTGGATTGATGGGCCAAATCCAGAAATATGAGGTTCAAGAAGACCAAGTGCTGGATCTTGGACCAAGTCCAAGCATTGTGGCTGCACTTTGGCTACAACAACCCCTTGCAGTGCCCAGGCAGAAAGGGACCTGGGGGTTCTGGTGACAGCAGCTGAACATGAGCCAGCTGTGTGCCCAGGTGGCCAAGGCGGCCAATGGCATCCTGGCCTGGATCAGGAATGGTGTGGCCAGCAGGAGCAGGGCAGTGATTGTCACCCTGTACTCAGCACTGGTGAGGCCACACCTTGAGTTCTTTGCCCAGTTCTGACTCCTCAGTTTAGGACGATGATGGAGTGTGTGGTTGAGACACTGGAGTGTGTCTAGGGAAGGGCAACAAGGCTGGTGAAGGGCCTGGAGCACAAGTCCTGTAAGTAATGGCTGAGTGAGCTGGGAGTGTTCAGCCTGGAAGGAGGCTCAGGGGTGACCTTATCACTCTCTACAACTACCTGGCAGGAGGGTGCAGCCAGGTGGGGGGGTCAGTCTCTTCTCCCAAGACAAGAGGACACAGGCTTAAGCTGTGTCAGAGGAGGTTTAGGTTGGACATTAAGAGGAATTTCTTCCCAGAAAATAAATACTGGAATGGGCTGCCCAGGGAAGTGGTGGAGTCAGTGTCCCTGGAGGTGTTTAAGACTGGATTTGGTGCTGGGTGCCATGGTGTATTTTACAAGGTAGTGTTTGATCACAGGTTAGATTCAATTATCTCAGAGGTCTTTTCCTGACTGATTCTGTGATCCTATTACTGAAAAATGAGGAATCCTAACTGCCCATGTCCATCATGTCACCGGTCCATCTGTTAATTGGTCCTCTCCAACATGTCACTCCCCAGGCTTATGATCTACCTGGAGCATTCCTGTACTTGTTAGATGGGTTGAACTAGTAATTTGTAGGTCTTACCTTCTAGATCTGAAATCACAGATGATGGCACTAAACCTGTTTACTCTGGAGGCTATTTAGTTTGCTGCAGAGTGTAAGACACACAACCATTTCAACAGAACTTACTGCCAAATAACATGACAGGATGTAGAGCAAAATGAAGGACAGGATGGGGGTTCCTTCTAGCCCTTTTCCTGCATGACAGACAGTCCTGAATCTGATCAGATACTGACTTCTGCCATTATATGGTTATGTAATCATTCCATTTCCGTTCTCAGATAGTGCTGGTCAGGGTGCATGGATCGAAGAATTTGATACCTGGAGAAGTGCCATCAGTGAACACGACAAGATGATGCAAAACTGGAGGAAAACATGGGTAAGACTTATAAACTGCCTCTTGCACTTCTGCAACTGCATGTATTTGTCTAACAAAATGATCAGTGTTCCTGTACATGTCATCATTCTTGACTTCTCAGCAGTCTGTTCTATGTATGACATTCATTCCAGTTATATCAGCTTGTTCCTTCTGTCCACTAACAGAGTGCTCATCAGTCACTAGCTCTCTTCCTGCCCTAAACAGCAAGTCTGTGTATAGTGAATAGAGTAGATCAATTTCATTACATCTGTAGACTAACTGGATTGCAGAGACTACTGGACTTCATAAATGGTACTGTTCATAAAATCTGACCCTTTTTTAAAAAAAAAAGTCCAATACCCATCTATTAACATTTTTACCAACAGAACAAAGATCACTTTTGAAAACCTTTAGATACTATGTGTTTGCTGCTTGTGGAACAGTTAGTATAGGCAACCTTAAGCCCCATTTTCATTTTTAGAGTGGTATTAATACATCATTCTGAAATATTTCTTCAGGAGACCTGCAACAAGAGAAACAACCTCTAATGGACAAAGAAATGAACAAGCTAGGAGAAATGTATGCAAGTTAAGAGTACCCGTTACTCTTAATATAGCATTTGGAGATGTCTTTGCAAGCATTAGTGCTGACATTAAAACTGATATTCAGGAGAATCACCTCAAGCAAGAAGTGGAAGGGGATATTCTTACTGCACCAAAGAATAACTAAGCTAAGTTACATGGTACGAGAGAGGCCACCCATCCCATGCTGCAATTATCTCTGGTTTTCTGATGTCAGCTATTTCAGCTTAATAAAGAACAAAAGTAGTCTCAGCAAGACTTGTGCTGTTCAAAGAATATAATATGGTGCTTTCTGTTTTGAGTTCATTAAGCTAACCAGATAATTTTGGGCTTGAGGATCTTGGCATATGATTTGGAAATTAGAACATGGATCACATTTATTAAAAGGCATTTCAACTTGTACACTTACTTGTATTTTACTATGTTTACCCTTATGTTGCCAGTGTTTTGAAGAGCATTCCTTTCTAGTGTCAGCAAGCTCATTTGTTCAAACATATCTCCTTTGGTAACTGTGCTGGGTTTATATTCTTAACAGTAGCTGGTATGGGGCTGTTTTGGATTTGTGCTGAACATAGGGTGGTAATGGAGAGATGGTTTTGTTACTGCTGAGCAGGGCTCACTCGGAGCCAAGGCCTTTTCTGCCTTTTGCACTGTCACAATGGCAAGGAATTTGGGGGTGCCTGGGAGGCTGGGGGGGGGGACACAGCCAGGACAGGGGACCCCAGCTGACCAGAGGGATGTTCTAGACCATGTGACATCATGCTCAGGATATAAAGGCGGGGCGGCCATGTATGGAGGTATGTCATTTGTGCTCCCAAGTAACTGTTACATGTGATGGGGCCCTGCTCTCCTGGAGATGGCTGAACACCTACCTGCCCATGGGAAACACTGAATGAATTCCTTGTTTTGCTTTGCTTGTGTGCATGGCTTTTGCTTTTCCTATTCAACGGTCATCATCTCAACCCACAGGTGTTCTGGCTTTTACCCTTCCAATCTGCTCCCACTGTGAGAGGCTGGGTGGTGCCTCATTGCTGGCTGGGCTTAAACCATGACAGTAATAAAGTTTCTATAACAAATAAAGAAGTTCTGACTAATGCTTAAAATACAGATAGATGACAAAGTATGCAAGAAGACTTTAGTTTTTGCAAATTCTTCTTCTGTATTTGAGAAAATGTAGCTCAAAAATTCTATGTTGAATGAATTCCAAGACCATTCCTTATGATGATCAAGTGCAGACTGAAAATGTGAGGACCAACACTATTCACAGTAAAAGTGTTCTACTGCATTACTGCTCAAGAGTTTTTTCCTTCTGCATCTAAGAAACAAAAGTCTGAGGTATAAATTAAATTTTCTGTATTATCTGCTCAATGGATTTCAACAATCTGGAAGCAATAAGATGCTTCCTAATAATCATCCCAGGAGGAGAGCTGCTTTGAACAGTATCAGAAGCTTCATATTCATCCCTAAGTTCTCTCCTAACTGGTAAGATTTAAATTGAGTGTTTCCCACATTAAAGAAGGCAGTCTTCTCATGCTAAGACTTGAATGATCCTTTTTTTTTCAGTATCAGACCACCTTGTCACACATGCAGGGTGAAAACTCATTTTTTTCCCTACTTTTCTTAACCATTTCCCCTCTTTTTCACATAGGCATTTCATTAATGCTGATGCAGACTTCTGGTACCACCAGAGATAATTTTTCTCTCATTTTTTCTCAGAACAACTATTTGTTCTCAAGACTTTCCCTGAATTGTCTCTCCTCCATTTGTTCAACTGATTTGGAGCACATTTAAGTTAAGTTCTGTGGAGCTGAATGGGAATATAAAGTAAGACGAATAAGACGTATAAAGTTGCCAAATTTTTTGTTCAATTTTTTTTTTTTTTTTTTTTTTTTTGTGGGGGGGGGGGGGGGTAAAAAAAAATCTGTCTACTGGCATTAGTAACCATGGCTGTGACTCATTATAGTAATTTTTTTTATACTCTCTAAGAACTGGAAGTAAGTCCCGAAGACTGTGAACAACCTATAATGTTCTTAAGTTTTATACTCTTCCAGAGTAAGTAAAATTAGAAAACAAGGTTAAAAACCAGACCAGTTCTTTACCAACTGGTCCTCACTCCATGCTAAACTGGGTTTAGCAGTTCCAGAATTTTAGATGTGTATCCAAGTGACATAGGTACAAATGAATAAATCACAACTTACCTTTGCATCAAGGGGATATGCTGGCCAAAAGCATGATTTGTCACTGGGACCTTTCATCCCCAATTTCCATTTAAGTTTAGAAGGAACGAATACAAAAAAGATCATCATCATAACTAGTGCATTTCTGCATAAGGTTGGCTCCCCTTGTCAATGTTCTTTCCCAAAAGTGACATTTCAACTATCATGAAATTCCCACAAGACAAGCTTACTTAAGTCACAAGCATTCTTTATAGAATCAATATATCATAACAGATTTTATACAATTTATATTCTACAAAATTGTTTGCATTTCAAAATTATTTAAAGTTTTTTATATCACTTCTATCATCACAAGGCAGCTACTTTCCAGAGTATTGCACTACAAATGTTCAGTATGGTGAAGCGCTTGCAGACACACGGCACAGGGCATATGTATCACCTTTCAGAAAAGCTGACACAAGTTATATGTGCATCCCTCCAATTACTTTCTTCAGGCTTGTCCTCAAAAAACAGTGTTTATATAGGCCATTCCCACTAAGGTGCTCCACCACTACTATAAGCACATTTTGTTTTAAAAATTTTATTTCCTCTAGGATACAAACTTCATTTCTTATAAGATATAATTTTTTTTCTATTTAGATAAAAACTGAGGTTGCTCAAAAACTCACAGGTGTATATACCAACACAACCCAAAACTGAAGGAATGAGGTGTCTCAGCAAGGAGCAGGTATAGATAAGCAGGCTAGCACATTTGCTGTCCTGCAGTATCCTCCAACTTCAAAGCAGGATGTATGACAAACTACTCCCAGTAGCAACAGAAACATCAAATTTATAAAAAGTCTAAACAGAGCACATTCACTTCAGGAATTTCAGACCCTAGTAGTCTGTGCTATCTCCTTCACACCTGATGTATGATCCCCAAAGAACAACACAGAAGAGCTAACTAGGAACTTTGTCATCATGGCCTTCCTTAATTAGTTTAAATCAAGCCACCTGTCCCAAATTAATTTGTTGCTGACTAGAATAAAGTGACATTGATAGCATTATTTAGAAGAAAAACTAAGAACAAACCCACAATCAAACAAAGGCTGAAGGTTTTTACCCAGGAGTTAAAAATTAAGGGCAACACTCCTTTAGCCCCTTCTGGCTCAAGGAATCTCTTTCAGAAGAAAATTGTTTTTCTATCGGATTCTTCTGGTATATTCTACCCCAAGAATCAATGCTAGTCCACAGAAGTATTGAAGTATCCCAAGCCAGTTCAAGTGGTTTGGGGTAACAACAATTTGGTGTTGTCATCTGCCATAATAATCAGAGAAACATATGGAACATAAAAATATTAACCAGTGCCTCATGTGCTACAGTGTAGGGATTCAGAACAATCTTCTTAGCTAACTTCAGGTATTTCTTTAGATTATGTTATTTTTGCTGCCTTCTTCCTAGGGATCTAACAGAAAAAAAAAATTAAAACCCCAATAGAGCTGGGTGTGGATTTACTGATGGTCTTCCAAATTCAGGATCGCCATGTCAGCAGTTGCACTCTTTTCCAATTCCAGAGCATATGGCTTATATTCTTCTTCAAGTTTTCTCTTCCAGACTTTAACTAGGGAATATTGGGAAAACAAACAAACAAACAAACAAAACAAAAAAACAAACAAAACAAACAAAAACCAAACAAAAACAAAAAACCCCAAAAACAACACAAAAACCAACCAAGATGTTACCATATAATACTTGAGGAAAAATTCAAAATGAAAAATCAACCCTGATTCTTTACTTCCCCTTCACAATAAGTGCTGAGGTAAGCTGACACACAGGCATGCTGGCATTTACATTATGCAACATCAGACGACATGCAGAAGAACAGCCTACAAGTGATGGGTCCACTGAGCTCCTTGTGTCCAACACCCTACTCAAGAAAAGCTAACCCTGAAGGTGGTTCCAACTTGAAAAAAAACTTTTTCCAAACTTTCTATCTGTAATACATTGCATTGTCCATTGACTCAAGAACAGAGCTGGAGGAAAATGTTTCTATGAACAAGTGCTTGTGGACAAGAGATGTATCTCAGATAGGCTTCAATACAAAAGTTAACTCTACCATATCCACAGAGTATGGACATCTACAATTCATCTTAAAAAGATTTTTTAAACAAATAGAAATATAATTAGGAGCTCTGCTAAACCTCCTTGAGCAAAGCAATGAGTACTGCCTGCCATTTGTGGATTTAGGAGAGGAACTTTCTTTAATACTTTTTCAGCAAAAACTGACTTTGGATTCATAAAACCCAAGAATTTGCCCCCTCCTTCCCTCCTTTCTAATGACTAGAGCAGATGTCATTTGTTTCAGTGAAAATCACAGAATCAATGAGGACTATGAATGAAAGTGGAATAAAAACCAAGTCAGTAAATACTTACTGTAATTTGGTACCTCCTCATCTGAGTCTTTGGAAGATGTTTTACAAGTTTCTAACAAGCCATTTTTTTCAGATTCAGGAGTTAAGATGCTGGGTTGGGTTTCTCTTAGTCCTGCTTTAGCTTCTTCTTCTAAAGCTGCTATCATATCTTTGTAGGCCTTCCTAGCCTCTGTTGTCAGCTGTACCATTCTATGAAAATGGTCCTATGGCAATATAAAATACTAGAGGGTAAATTGTACAGTAGGTTTTAACATCTCCTTGAAAATCTAATGTATATTCTTTATTCAGTATTTGTAGGTTCATATATAAAAACTGAGCAGCTTAGTATGTGTGAAGACATGAAAAACAGCATTTATCAGCATTTATCAAAACAGCAGTTCTCTTGAAAAAAAAATCAAGGGAGATAAAGATGATGTCAGAAAGAGACAAAAGTAATTTTTTAAACAGTGGTAACTGCCTGTACTTATAGAATCTGTTTTTCATATAAGCTACATATATGACCTATGATGAAGAGTCTAAGTCTACAAACACAAACAAAAAACCCCTTTAAATCACAGTATTTTCATCTCCTCTTCCAAGGAAAAAGTAAAGCTGAACAGAAACATGAAGCGACTTATTTCAGCTTACCTGAGCCCCATCATAACTGAAAATTCCCACCACACTCACAGGCACTGCTTTGTTCACACAGCGGCCCAGGGCCTTGCGATTGAGGGCAAAAACAAATGGGATATTCTGCTCACAGGCACAGTCGATAATGTTGTGTAGAGTCTCGTCCAGTCCACCTGGAGCAGACAATATAGTCAGGCTGACTGGAGCTAAAGAACCATACGGTTAACACATGGCAAAAAAATATCCCAAGATTATGGGTGCATTCTGAAACTACACCTTATAGGAAAAAAACAACAGAGATCACAACCATAGTGTTGCATATCCATTTTTAAAGGACAGCTTGACATTTTTTCTTAATTCTTAGTCAGCATTACTTTTAAGACTGCTACTATTCCATATTTTACTGTATATGTAGTACAGTCTAATCTAGTATCAAAAAAGGCACAGCAGCTATGGAATTATTTATATGACAATAATTACAACAATTACAATAAATTATTACTAATAATGACAACTTTTAGGAAACTATCACTAGTGATTTATTGTCACTCTGTGTCCTAAAAGAAATTGATACAGTGGGACTCCTTGTTTTGGCAGAGCTGGCATCAGAAGCCTTTGATTGTCTCAGCTGTGCAGTGCAACTTTTTGTGCAGCAGCACAGCAAATCAGTAACTTAAAAGAGACCCTGATCTCAGGTAACTTCTCCTACCCCAGATAGTCTTGACTCAGCTCACAGTTCAGCTGCACAGCAGTAAACAATCTGAGCAAGGAAGGCAACTTTATATGGCTGATTTCAAAGGATACTCAAATAAATTCCTCCAATAATAATACTGCTGTCAATATACTGAACCTTCCCTTCTGTGTTTCTTTTACTAAACAGCCTTTTTTTTTTGTTAAGAACTTATTTACCCTTCGACTGTATCTTTTCACAGTTAGGAGAGATGATGACACACTTCAGTTTTTTCAGCTTCAGGTGTTTCAGAACTTCTCTAAGACCCATTACAAGCCTGCGTTTTATCTTGGCCTTTACTGGGTCTTTCTGATACAAGCGATCTTGGAAACGAACCAGTTCTTTTAAGAGATCTGTCACACAACTGTCAACTTCTTTACTAAGTACCTGGCTGCAGTAACTGAAAGAAAGGAGTAATCAAATAGTTAAATTCACTGAAATTACAAATATGTAACATTTAAATATGAAATACATTAAATATACATTTTAAATTCTATTCTATGTCTTTGTATTTTTTTCTGTTTCCTCTCCAAACACACTTGTTATATAGACGAAAACAAGAATTTACTTAGAATTTCTTTTCTGTGTCTGAGAACTTTAGAGGAAGAAGTTTTGTTCCTTTTGTTACCTGGCTTCCTAATCAAACTATATTAAAAATACACATATACATGTACAGTAAACCTATATAGCTATAGCTATAGATATACAGGTATGTATTTTACCCCAAGAAATAGGTATGTGTGTATCTTTTTCTACTGAAGCATTTTTCTGAGGGCATTTATTTTGACATATATAGATCAAAGTACAGCAACCAAAGTACAAAATTCTAACTCATTTATGTAAGGTCAAGACTATGTGTAAGGAACAGGGAAAACTGGATCACATTCCTCCTCCCTACATTCATGTCTGTCATCCTTTTTCACTTACGCGACTACGGCTTTGTGTTGCTCATAAGGAACAGTTACAAACCAATGTAATTCACCCTTCTAGGATACTCTGGGGAAGATCAGAGTTAAATATTATTTCACCCCAGCCCACTTTTACACAAGGAACTTTCCAGTGATAAAGGGTATCAAAGAGAAAAACTAAATATGTATCATTAGCTGTCATTCTGCATTGTCAACAGAAAGATTTGCCGGTGGCAAATTCATGTAAGATAATGAGAAGAGATCACAACATCTATCCTGAATCTTAGAGATACAATTATTTCCAAATTTTATTTAGGTTACAAGAATTTTTACTTACATTTTCTATTGGTTTCAGTAAGTCTTGAAGACAGATCTACTGGAGCACTAAAAAACCTACTCTAAAGAAAATAATCTAAGTTGGCTGAATGCTCTACACATCCTGTAAACTGAGTTGTCCTTCACATATTCAACCCAAACTCAGGAAACACTGTGCTCTCAGGGAAACACTGTTGCCTAGACACAAATTAAGGAAGTTTTATTGCAATTACAAGTTAAATTAAGAGTTAACACAGCAGGAATGGTTGTATCATTATTAACCATTACTATGACACGAACAGCAAAAAAACTGCCAGTGGTGGATTTGCTTTATAGGAGAAGAACTCAAAGTTAAAACACTGCTTTCCTTAAGAAACTGGTTTAAGCTCTCAGGACTGTATCTCTGACCTCTTCACATCTAGTAATGACTGTTTCTTTTTTATAAAGAAATGTGTATACACATCATCTTAAACATTTAGTTGAAACTGTTTGCACACAATAACTCATAAGTATTACCTTTATTTCTCTGCCCAGCCACAACATGAAAATGTCATCTGGTTTCTTTACATTTTTGCCATTTGGGCTGGCAGTAGAAAACCAAACTACAACTAAAAATATTATTTAAGAAATAAAGAAGCACACCTTATTTAAGCTGTTACCCCATTATTTCAAATAAAGTACTTATATTTTAACAGCAGCTTCTTTTCTTCCCTTAGCCTCTAGTGAATTTGGGGTTTTTTTTCTTCATGGAACATGCATTTTCAAGTGAGAATCACAAAACACACTAAGTTTGTAACTTCTCTGTGTGTCAGCTCACAGAAACAATGAAAGAAAAAAATTTAGAACCTTCACTCTGAACTCCAGCTACCTTGAATTACCTAGTTTGAAAAATGCCATATTGGTGGTGCTGTGCAAAATAAGCCATCAATAAAATCAATACTTACTCTCTAAAATTCCTGCTGTGGATTTTTGGAAGAGTGGCAGTTAGCTGCTTTGAAGTGACAGAACTTTCTTTAGACTCCTTGATCTCCTTGTGCTCAGGAAACCCTTCAGCAACTTGCGTTACCAGGACAGCTATCACATAAATCAAGATATTTCAATGAAAAGGCAGCCCAAAAAGCATTGTGAAGAGATTAATCTGTCAAGCATGTATGGAAGAGTCACTACTTAAGTATTAGAACAATCTCTGGTAGTAGGGAAACAGCTTTTTTTGTTGTTTTTTTTTTTACTCTCATAATTTTTTTTTCTCATTTCAAACCTCATTAATTGCCAGAGGTAGGTGGGAACTCTCCTTACAACATATCATAAAACCAACAAGCCCAGAAGTGTGGAACAGTAATCAGAATCCCTATTACTGACTTTCAGCTTTGGCCCGTTCTACAGTCAAGCCTGAGGTGAATCTCAGAAAACTGAGGTTGCAGCCTTCATTTGGCAGTATTTAGTACTTTTTACTTAGTATTTTTTAAAGTACTAGATGTGCTCAAATTTCCAGCTACATACTGTATTACAGGTTCTCTCAAAAGATACCTGCTTGACTATCCTGTAGATGTGCTGCGTTTTCAGTAACATTTCCTGCTGTCTGACAAATGTTATCTTCATCTTTTGGTGCTGCTTTCTGTTCTAACAGGTGCTGCTGTTTTCTTTGTTCTCTTTCTTTCAGAATAATCTAAAAATATATATCAAAACCAAACCAATTTGATTTCAAGCAGATAACAAAGCATTACTCTTACCACATACTTATACAAAAACCATTTATAAAGAGGACCATTTATAAAGTTTATAAACCATTTATAAACTTCAGCATTAGCATCTGAAGTTTACAACTTTTCTATTTGCATATTAAAAGAAGGAAAGCTAATTCCTAAATTTATATAGGAAATGACTTTTACTGTGATTACCAGTGTATGAGTGGAGAAAGTATTTACTAGGGATAAACTACAAGGGCAGAACTAACGTTAAAAAAATCCTGGGTATAGAGGACATGACAAGAAGCAACGTGAATGGGCAAAGAGGGAAGATACAACAGAAATCACCAGCTGGACCTAACACCTGTTGCTGCAGAATCAGCTGGAGTTCTGGCTTGGAAGGAAACATTAAATACGACCTTTGTTTGATCCATTCTCCCCAGTCCTGCAAGTAAGGTCATCTTTGCCAAATCATGTAATATTTCTTTGTGTGTCCCCCCATACCAGTGATGTGTGGACACTTTTGTAGTGGCACTTTATCAGCTATCAATTGATTTAAGGGTGAAAGTGTATTTTTTTGGAATGTGTATATGTCATTTAGCAAGACTACCCCCTTCTACCCCTCCCCTCTTTGAAACCAAGCAAAGCTAAAAGTGAATTCAGACAAGCGGACACTGAGATGCAGATCCCCATATGAGGGGCTTAAAAGACTCCCACAGTAATATATTACCCTATAGTTTTACTGTTTAAGGTAAAGAAAAACAACCTTTTTAAGAGGTGTCGGTCTCTTTGCTTTAGGTACTTCTCTCTGTTTCCCTTTCTTCACCAAAGGAGCACTGGAATCCAAGGGATTATGAGGCATCTTTCCTTGGTTTAAACGATGACTTCTCATGGCTGTAGCAGGGTCTTTAGATAGCAATGGTATGGCACCACCAACTGAGATTTAAGAAGAAATCTGCATCAGACAACTAAAATGAATACCTGAACTAGAATCCAGTTTCAAGTTTAAGACTGGTATACACATACTAAAATTGTGCTGTGTTGTTATTAAGAATATTTACAGACAATCCTGTATCTTTGAACAATGTTACTTTTAAAAGATAATCCTCACAAAAGACTGCTGTGTCCTCTACTTCTATTATATCCCTGGAATCACAATCTGTCTCAAAACCAGAATTTGTCCCAACACAAATGGACTGCAGTCCAAGCTACCTTCAACACCATGCCATGTCAGCCTGGTAAACCTTCAGGAATTTCTGTGTTTCATGGTGGTGGCATTTCCTCCTCCACAGATTCCACACTGGATTAAGATGAATACTGAGCAGCAGTATTACAGATTTTAGATTTACTTGCTGTAAATAAACTTAAGCACTTGTGCCTACGTTTTGTTACACCTTAATGAAGCTGGAGGTAATTCACTTGCAAATGGGTCATGAGCAATTCAAAGCTACAGCTAAGTCTCTTTTGCTTAACCCGTAAAGCTCACCGAAGATGTCCACTTCACTTGCATTTTTTCACAGTGTTTAGACCACAGAAACTTTAGATGAGTGGACGAATGACTAAACCTGGATCTTCCACACCATGACCTCATATCAAACAAACTACTCTCCCTCACTATCAGTAGGAATTCTGTAGAGCACTTTGTCAAACTTCAGTTACCTGCAATATAAAGCAGTTACATTAGCAAGTCAATGGACAGGATGACTAAGTTTCAGTGGAACCAGCCTGACCTCTCCCTCTGTGACTCAGGCAACCTCTCTCCACTAAGTACAGCTTGTCTTAAGCCATCTTCCTTTACTGCTTCCACAGTATTTATACAAAGATCCTTCCACATCACATGCAGCACTCTCTTAAGGTGAACAGTTTACATTATACAACTGCTACACTCAATGTTTCTTTTTTGGCACTGTGTATCAAAGCCAAACTGAGAACACTGCCAAGAATGCGCAGCCTAGGTGGCTACAAAAATTGAAGCTGGATTTGCAGCAATAAATAAGCATTCACCCTGCAGATACATATTTCCTTCATGTGTACATCACAGTATCAAGTTCACAGTTTTCATGTTTCTAAACTTGACTACTTTACCAGTATTATCTATCATGTGAAGTAGTAAGTGGATTAAAAACAACTGTCTGTGGTCACACTCCTTTCCAATCTTGTTCACTGTCGTTTTTGGTAACAGAGGTCAGCAGGATGCTACTTTGCAAACTAAAGTCATACTTTGGTACACACCAAAGCAATGGTGTACTGAACATTAAAAAGTATAAAGCTAAGGTAACATCTGCCTTATGCTTCCAGGATACAAATATGACACATCAATTTCTCTTCTGCACCACATACAGGCACAAGTAAAAAACAGTTAGAAAACAGGTATTTTGACCCATACCTTTGTGGCCCACCATCTACTAATCAATCCATGCACTGTATAACTTCACAGAAACAAAACTGGTTATTAGGACCTCTGCGGCATTAAGTCTGATTGACCCAAATGAAAATAAAAGGAGATCAACTGAAAAAAAAATTAAAAAAGCATCTTACGAGTCCTCTCAGCTTAGTGAAGGAAAACCTCATAGATGCTTAGCATCTTGAGCTTCGTATTTAAAATCTCAGCTATCACATTAAGTATTGTGAGATGAAATCTCTTGTGATTAGATCTCCGTCTGAAATAATTTCTAAAAAAAACCCTTTGCTGAAATAAGAGAAATTTTACTGTCATCATTACTGTTGAATGCTAGCAAATATTGTGGTTCCTTTTACAAAATACACTACACCAGTATAATCAAGATTAAATTTTAACCTATAATGAGAAAGGCAATGAACTATTTTTTTCTGCTTCCTGGTTATACCTCATAAAGAACTGAAAGATCCTCTCCATTAACAAAACCTAGCATTTTGTTAACATCAATTATTTCACAATTAAAAGGTATGCCAGAGCTCATCCTTTGGCTTGGGCTGCCTGAGTGTCGCATAATCTCTGTGCCTGAAATGGAGCTTTTGCAATCAAGCCGCAGCTCCATGATTTCTAGCATCAGAGGAGATTAAAAAAGCATTTTGTTACTGTGTAGCCCCTTCCTGCCCCTGCAGATCAGAACAAGAACACACATACTTCAGGAAGAGCAAAAACCTCCACAAACATTGGTATTTCTGTCAAAGCAACATTTCAATCACAGCTTGTATCTATCTATACAAGGCACTCTTTCACAAATCAGTGTCCTTAAGATACTTCTTTCCATAAGTCTACCATCAAACAATTCAGACTGCCATGCTTTTAAATTTCTTTTTAAAGAACCTTCATTTTCTCTTGTATCTGGTGAACTTGCCTGCACAGAAATCACCACAGGATCAGAAATCAGACTATATTTAGTGTCTGAATACTTAAAACCAGCTTAAGGTGAAAAAAAGGAATTTCATAGTAACCAATACCTGAAAATACCACAGGTTTAGGAGACTGTTTTGACTTCTCTGTTTGCTGCTTCTGCTCCAAGACTGCAAGCATGCCACCCAAATCCAACTGCACTGGAATTTGACTCTTCTTACCACTGCTCCTGGATGTGTCCTGAACAAGTTCAGCACCAGTTAGTAACGACTTCCACTTCAGAATGTAAAGATGGTTATTTTTTATGGTGTAATACACTCTTTTAACGTCTTTATCCATAATACTTCTGTTTTTTAATGTCACTCAGTGATCTTCAAATAAATATCAATTTTAATGTCAAAAAATATTAAAAAATCAGAAACAGTTCAGGTAACTTTTAAAAGGGCTACTGCAATAATGCATTAAAGTATAAAGTCTTCAATAATGGAAGGCTTTTATGTCAGGGTCCCATTTTGGTCAGACTGTCATTTATCCTTGAAAGAGATAAAAGGGTCATCAGAATTTAAAGTTTACTTAAAAGTGTAGAAAAACTATTGTGATTCTTCCAGGGTATGTGATTGCCACACACATAAATCACTATCTCTAATGTCTCACTATAAAGAGAGGTCATCATCTTTGCACCACCTCCTCATAAGCACTCATCTGTCGCTTCAAAGAGAAGGCAAAAGCTGTGACCCATATTTAATGATGCAGAAAATAAAAAGACTACAAATGAATAGTGTGGTAAAGACTATGAACAAACAAACTACCACAGCAAAACATGTGAAGGAAATGACTGCCAGACTTGGCACTTTTGGAAGTCTTTTATCTGGGAGAATCAATTCACTGTAATTTCTGTTACAACAGGGTAACAGAACATGACCTCCTCAGTCTTCAACTGGGATCTCACCTTGCATCAGAGCTGTGCTAGTCCTACTCACCAACATGATACTACTTCCTGATCTCACTTGTTGCTCTGTATTCCTCCTCCTTGCCCCAAGATAAGGGAATCTCCTTGCCTCCTGTTCTGTCAGAACCACTTTTAGGAGGTTCCCAGTTCCTTATGACAATCAGTTTGGACTGGATTTATGCCATGATCAAGTAAAACAGGTGAAAGAAAAATTCCTGACATCTGAAATCCACAGATATTAATGTAAAGTTTGTATTTTTCCCTGATCACTGTATCAAACCCTGGAGGCTGGCAATTACTCCCACTGATTGCTTCTAATCAAGAGGACCATGTCACTTCTCTCAAAGTATGAATGGAGAATACCAGATGAGAATGCACTTAGTCTTATATTTAAATAGGCTCATTTTCTTTGACTGTTTTGAGTTGTGAACTTCTCTTCAAACATGAATTCACTTACCTGAGTTTTCTTTTTTTCTAATACAGAAGATGAAGCTTGTTTCCCTGACAGTTCATCCACCTTGGGAGTTTCATCCAGACAGGAAGACAGACTATCACAAGGCTCTTCGGAAAGACGGATCTTAGAAATTTAAAGACAAAAGGTGGCAGGTAGGAAGAAAAAATACTTAAAAACAAGACACACAGAAAAGGGTGAAGATGATACTAAATTCAAACCAAGTGAACCTTCAGCACGTCTGTGAATGACAGCAAGCCAAATAGTTCACTTCAGGGAAGGGATGCCATCCAGAATGATGGATGGCATTCTTGACGGGCTTGAGTGGTGTGAAACTCAAGAAAGTTCAGCAAGGCCAAGTGCAAGGCGCTGCACCTCCACTGAGGCATCCCCCACTACCAGCACAGGCTGGGGCTGCACAGATGGAGAGCAGCCCTGGGGAGAAGGACTTGGGGGTGCTGGTGGCTGAGACGCTGGACATGACCCAGCCATGGGCACTCCCAGCCCAGAAAGCCAAACGTGTCCTGGGCTGTGTATAAAGAAGTGTGGCCCATGACTTGAGAGGAGTGATTCTCTCCTTCTGCTCTGCTCTTGTGTGCCCCTACCTGGAGTACTGTGTCCAGTTGTGGGATCCCCAGCACAAGAAAGACATGGACAAGCTACAGCAGGTCCAGAGAAGGGCCACAGAAATGGTCAGAGGGCTGAACACCTCTCTTTATGATAAAAGGTGGAGAGAGTTGAAGTTGTTCAGCCTGGAAAAGAGAAGGCTCTGGGAAGACCATACGTGGCCTTCAAGAAGGGTGATCATTAATTGGCTGCCATACTACCTAATCATATTCATGAGGGGGTTTTTTTCAGATTTGGAAGAAAAAACTAGCAAGGCAGCTTCATTATCAATTATTTGTTACAGGCATATGAATGGCCTAATGATCACATCTCCATAGTGTATGTAAGCTTTGAGGGGTTATATCACACTTATGTCTACAAAGCTAAGGGGTTGCCTTCATCTGAGTTCATGTGTGTACCGTTTTTGGTAATAAATCTTTTTTAAGCAATTGTTGTGCCTTTTGCTACTCACTCCTTGTCAAAGCTATTTACTGCCTCAAACAAAGCAAGCAATGGTTTTATTTTCTTGTGTTTTGGATTTTTTAAACCACTAAAATTCATTGGGAAATTACGCCAAGGACTATAATTTTTAGTAGCAAAACTAACTTCAAAGCAACTGAAACCTGGAATTTTACCCTTATTATTCACATTACTTGCTTTGACAGAACAATCATATTTTCAATCCTTGTGATTTATGCTTAGGATTCATTTGCATATTGAAAGCATTTCCAAATTAATTATTGAGATTTATTTCACCCATGTAAAAAAAAAAACAAAAACCCCAAACAACTTGGACTCATAATTGACATTTGACTTACACAGTGTCACAAGATTACTTACTTCAGGCTGCTTTCTGACTGCAGAAGTAAAAGATGGTTTCTGAGGTCCTACTCTGTTTCTCCTATCAGAAGCAGCTGCCAGATGAGGAAACTCCTCAACATCCTAAACAAATAAACCAGATGATGATTTCATAAGAACAATCAAGTCCGTATTTCCAAAACTTTTTCCTACACTCCAACAATTTTCTCCCTGCTTATTAAACATTCATCATAATTTGTTTCACTGTACAAGAAAGCCAGGGGTAGTGCCATCAGCTATGACAAGTGTAACAATGGTTGAATCTTCCATGCAGCAGCTAATTCAGGGCTGACACAGCTTGTAACAGAAATGCTTCCAAAGGCAGCTTTTTATGGTTATCAGCTGACAGAAATCATTAGAGGTAAACAAAGAGCTCCTAAGGGAGTGTTTTTCAGATAATTTAAAAGCCTTGCAAACAACTTCCCTCTTCTTCCAGTACAGCCTCCAGCTGCGCAATTCTGCCTTAAACATGTGAGTGGTGAAGAACAAAACAGGCAGTATGTACTAAAGTACAGAAATAAACACAGAAATTACACAAATGATTATGGCTTACACACAAGAGTAAGTGTTATTAGCAGAGTCTGTGCAGAGTCTGTCCGAATTAATCAAGTGCAGACAGGCTGAAGTTTGCCCTATACTCATCACCCTACACCCACTGTCTCCATCATAATGATCCAATCCACCAGCTAGGTTTTCTTCTCCTCCCGCTTTCTGAGAGACCTTTTAAGCTGTGATCCAGTACCACTGAACACACCAAGATGTTTTCCAGCCTGAAAGGCTTCATTTCAACACACCAAGCTAGGAAGCACTAGCACAAGGACTGACACACTTCAACCAATGAAATAATTTTAAAGACGCTTGCAAGTAAACCAAAAAACAACTGCAAGAAAGTGAAAAAATATTTCACAAATACACTCTTTTCAGCTTACAAGATTTAAGTAAGTCTATCCAATTGCTTCTGAAATGCAAATAGAGTTCTGACATTTGCAACATGCTGTAGCAAACTGAATAATTAAAATGTAGCATTCAGTGTAGGGTTACACCTCCCTGTATTTGTTCTTACCATCTGTAAGAACATCAAACATTAGGAGAAAAGTCAAATAATCTCCTTTTTATTTTCTTGCCACTGCTATATTCCCATTTAGCCATCTCTTTTACATACTGAGAAGTCCTAATTTTTTTCAGTCTTGCCTCCCACAGAAATTGCTTCATACCTTTGATTATTTTTGGAGCCTTTTGTCTATCTTTTTTAGTTCAAATATGTGTATTTTTTAAGGAATGGGGGGAATGTAAGAAAACAAAATCTACACTACATTTAGATCAGATGTGCCCTGAAATTCTGTACTGTCATAACGTGTATGAAAAGATGGGATTGGTTTTCTCCAGATGTATCCATTTACGCTTATTAGCAGTGTCTAAAAATGACTGACCTTTATAAAACTAGAGAGCAATCCAATATATTGCTCTGTTGAGCTGCTGCACATAAACAGAACCTTTTTAAACCCCCCGGGTGCCCAGAAACTCCATGTGTGTCACCTTTTCACGGTTTATTATTTCAAGAGCATCTCACAAGCATCTCACCCATTTTTCAAACTGATGAGGACATAAGCATTTCCAGCAAACCAGGAGGGTCAGAAAGCCTTCTCCCACTGCCACAATGGATGCTGCATACACATCACAGATTTCAGTGCAATGTGTATGTCTTGTTCCATGGTTCTATGCAATTTTTTTCAAATTTAGACTTTAACAGTCCCATTACCATTTTGCTATTTTCCATGACTTCTGCCATTCTCTTTCAGTCTAGACAATGTCCATTCATAGCATATAGCGTTTATGGTAGTATACAGCAGAAATGGGGATATTCTCCTGAAGAACTAGCAGATGTTTGATTTGACCCATAGTTCTCTAACAACGAGGTCTGTTAATACTCATTTCTTGTGCCAGGTAACAATGGGGAACAAAGCAACATGGACCCCCTTATGCATCCAAAGGAGATCGGTTCACTGTAGAAATCACACCCTTTATATACCTTTCTTCTCTACCTGACATAACTGAAACCAAACTGAGACCTAACAGAACTCAACAGAAAGAAGACACCCATTGGCCCAGCTGCAGTGCTGCTGTGTAGGTGTTCTACCATCCAGTCACCTTTCTCCTCATAAGCTGTCCACAGGTCCCTCCAGCCAATCATCTTTCTGCTCATACGCAGTCCATGAATCCCTCCAGCCAATCACCCTTTTGCTTGTAAGGTGCCCACGGGTCCCTCCAGCCAATCACCTTTCTGCTCATAAGGTGCCCAGGGATCCCTCCAGCCTCACTCCCAACTGACTCTCTGGTCACTCCTGATGTCTCTCAGCCCTCAGCCAACTTCCACCCACCCTGCCAGCAGCTGTGCCTTTCCCATAGGGCCTCCTGGTGAGAACAAACCTTAAACATTTTTACAGTTATAAACCAATCCCTACAGTGCCACCCCCGGACAAGGAACCACACAATGAAACCATGTAGGCACAGTTCTGCTCCATGTTCCACATTAAAATGTACAGAACAGAAGCCAGCCAGGAAGGCTTCTTCATGCTGTCATTTCAGAGACTGAGTATTACGTGTACTAGATCAAACATGTAAATCAACACACACACAGGCTGTACAGTAGTAGGCCTTCAATGAAGCACTGTTCAACCACATACCAGACAACTCTCCTCTAACATGGGAGAGGCTCATGCCTTTGCAATACTGATACACAGAAGTATCAAAATCCTAATATGCCTATTACAGTTATATGAATTTGGCAAGAAACTGAAATTAAAAATTAGAAATGTAAGCATTGTCAACTGTGTTACACAGGAATTGCTTCCAGCTGTGAGACAACTAGAATTATAATACTGGACCACAATTTTTAAAACCATGGCAACGCTGCAGCACCCGGTACCCCAAGCAACAGTTTCTACAGAAGATTTTTAATTTAGGAAACTCTGCTCACCAAACATGTCGTAATTTAAAAACTACAACAGTTTCCTACCAGTAACCTCTGACAAACATCTCAATTGAAAAAAAAACAAAAAAAAAACAACAACTGTACCAACATCCTCTACAAATAGGATTTGAACTTAAATTTGTACAAAGCTGTGTTAACATTTAGTCTTCCAGTACACTTATAACACTTAAAAGAACAGCAACAAAAACTTCTTCAGTTTACCTCAATCTTCGGTGGTTCCTGTATTATGTTACATTCACTTTGAGGTCTTTCTACACCACTGGGTGACTTTGGTTTTTTCTTCTTTTTCTTCTTTTTTTTCTTCTTTTCTGGCCCTTCTTCAGGTTCAGTTTCACTCGCAATATCTTTTGCTCCTGACTGTTACAAAAGACCATGAGACATGATTTTTAAAAACTAATCTTTTTCAGTATCACCTACCAAAATATATGCAAGTGACTAGCCTTACATTACTAAAGGATATCTTAATCAGTCCAGGCTGGGACATTCAGTATCTCTTAGAAATTCATAGCTACAACAAGAATTCATCAGTTGCAGCATACTGCATTACTATCAGAATGTATTGGGACTACTGGGATTTAATTAGGAAATATTAAGCCAAATAAGGCAAGAGTTCCATGTTCCATGTCTCATTCTGAAGTCAGAAACTTGAAAAAAATCCATCCTCAAAGCTGAAAGTTCTTATTCCTGGACTAGCACTGTCTTTTGATATCCTGTGATTCTTTCCCATGACAAGAAAAATTCTAGTAAGAACAAGCTGACTTCATATCATCTCTTAAAAGAAGGGGATACTGTACAGAGCCCAGGGAAAAAATGGCAATAAAGAGACACAGATATAGTGACAGGTAGTAGTAGTTGAGAGCAGAGAATTTTCAAGTACCTTTGGTTCACTCTCCTGCTTCCCTCTGCCTCTGGAAAGACCTTCAGAGCCCACTGATGAAACGATTTTCTTTGGGGGCTGCGAAAGTACCACAGCCCAAGACACATGCGGCTGAGCAGAGCCATCTGCAGGTGCTTCAGGAAATGACACTGGGAAAAAAGTAAACACAAAGATGTCTCAAAAATAGTCCTCAAATACTCAAAAGAAAAAGGCCTAGCAAATAAAGCAGAGCCATATTCTTTCCGAGGAAGGACTGGAATAAAACACACATTTTATTTCTCCAGCAAGTTTTCCTGAATTTTAACTACTCCATATACTGCCCAACGCTATATATATATCTAAACACAATTAACTGCTATTTGGAAATCTGTACTGCATCATATTAACTCCATACTCCCATGCTCATCTTCAAAATACTGAAAATTCTGCTATGTTTATATACAAAATTCCTTTAATATTTCTCCTAGCAGTCATGCAGCTTTCATGCCCAAGGCCACATTGGTACTTTTTAATTTTCTGAAAACTTCCTGGTGTTACAGGCATATGTAGCAGCTGAAATACTTCCCAGTGTGTCTCAGTGTACAAGAATGTCACTCACTACCACTGAGGTGCATCAGTGTTTTGAAAGGTATTTTGAAAGACATAATTAATTTTGTAAATATTCCTAACACAAAGCAAATATAGAACACAACCTAGAATTTCTTAAGAATGAGAAAAACTTCCCTTGAACAATAAAACAGCATAATGGGTTTAGATGGCTAAATACTTGTAGCAGGGAGATTTTGTAGCAGCTGCTGTGAAGAGATGGACATGGTCAGCCCAACACAGCTCCAACACAGACCCACTGCCAGCCTCAGCCAGGTCCATCAGCCATGCTGATGGTGCCTATGTTAAGGAAGAATGAAAAACACATGCAGGAGTAGAAAGGGGGAATGGTAAGAAAAACTGAATGCAGCAGCCCAGCAGACACCAAGTGCAGAAGGAGGGAGGAGGTGCTCAGGCACTGGAACAGAGGTTTCCCTACAGCCCCTGGTGCAGACCATGGTGAGGCAGCTGTGCCCCCACAAACCCGCAGAGAAAGAAGTGGCAGAGTGGCCCCTGTTCCTCTGTGTTGCTCAGGGTAGGAAGGAGGTATTAGGAAGAAGAGAGGGTTGGAGGAAAGTGGCTTTAGTTTTGTTTTCGCTTCTCACCATTTGACCCTATTTTAATTGTCAATAGTTAATCTTCATCAAGTTGAGTCTGTTTCGCCTGGCAATCAAGCACTCTCCCTGTCCTTACTTTGGTTCACAAGCTTTTTTATCTTATTTTCTTCTCCTGTCCCACTGAGAAGGGAGAGCCAGAGAATAGCTGTGTGGTGCCTGCCATGGTCAACCCACCAGACACTGCTACTATGTTCTCAGGGATAGGAATTGACAACAGTATTTAACTAAAGCCCCCCATTACCAGATGACTTTAAAAGTTCTGGAATAACATCATCTTCAGAAGGCCCTGCAAGGCATTTCAGCAGATTAACCTGTCCTTTCTGAATCCTTACTGAAGTTACTGGGAAGATAAGGACCAAACTGTTCAGACTGGTGCATGTCTGTGTAGGCACAGAAATCCAGTGAGAGGCACTCAGACAATTTAATCTTCATGTACATGTACATGACGCCTCCAAGACAGAGTCCTGATGAAGAGACCTCTTTTCATATAACATCTGTATCTCATTTATTATTCATATGAAAAAAATCTTCGTATGACTCAACAGACCTCCAATAACCAATACATGTTCCTTTTCTCACCTGAAACAATATGATAGGCAACTAGAGAAATATTTTCTCTTGAGCATCAATGACACAACAAAATGGGACTCAATATTGGAGCCAGCTTTCTTTACTTTCCCCTGTGTTCAGTATTGGGGCCAGTCCTTTGTAATGTATCAATGACCAGGATCGAGTCAACAAGTTCACAGATGACACCAAACAAGGCAGGAGTGTCATCTGTTGGAAGGTAGGAAGGTTCTGCAGAGGGATCTGGACAGGCTGGATTGACGGGCTGAGACCAATTAGATAAGGTTCAGCAAGCTGAAATAATAGGTTCTGTCCTTCAGATTGTCACAAGTGCTACAGGGAAGACCTATTAGGGAAGTGCAGCAGGAAAGCTGCCCAAAGGAAAAGAACCTGGGGATGCAGCTGACCAGCCAGAGTGCACGCAGGTGCTCGAGAAGGCCAAGGGCATCCTGGCCTGTTTCAGCAATCGTGTGGCCAGCAGGAGCAGCNACCAATTAGATAAGGTTCAGCAAGCTGAAATAATAGGTTCTGTCCTTCAGATTGTCACAAGTGCTACAGGGAAGACCTATTAGGGAAGTGCAGCAGGAAAGCTGCCCAAAGGAAAAGAACCTGGGGATGCAGCTGACCAGCCAGAGTGCACGCAGGTGCTCGAGAAGGCCAAGGGCATCCTGGCCTGTTTCAGCAATCGTGTGGCCAGCAGGAGCAGCGCAGGGACTGTCCCCCTGTACTCAGCACTGGTGAGGCCACACTTTGATTGTGTCCAATTCTGGGCCCCTCACTAAAAGAAGGACATTGGGGTGCTGGAGCAAGTCCAGAGAAGGACAACAGCACTGGTGAAGGGTCTGGAGCACAAGTCCTGTGAGGAGCAGCTGAGGAAGGTGGGGTTGTTTAGCCTGGAGAAAAGGAAGCTGGGGGAGGCCTTATCAGTCTCCAAAACCACCTGAAAGGAGCATGCGGCCAGGTGGGGGTTGACCTCTTCTCTCAGGTAACAAGAAATAGGACAAGAGGAAATAGCTTCAAGTTGTACCAAGGCAGTTTTAGATTGGACATTAGGAAAAATTTCTTCACCAAAAGCATTATCAAGCACTGGATGGGCAGCCCAGTGTAGTAGTTGATTCACTATTCCTGAAGATATTGAAAACATGTGGAGACTTGGCACCTAAGGACATGGTTTAGAGGTGGAGTTGGCAGTGTTAGGGTTATGACTTCTTCCAAATGAAATAATTCTTCGATTCTAAAATCGCAGCTGATGAAATATATGAGCAAGAATGAGCAGTAAGTGGTCATCTCATTTGAAAGAAAGTGATAAAGTGTTACTTTTTGGGGTTTTTTTTTAGTTTTATAATGAGCTTGCTCCTAAATTCTTTTTTTACTTTCCACATCAACAGCTCCACAGAACACTTTAGTTTTCCAAACTGCTGAGATACAAGCAGTTACAAATGCAGGCAAATAATTTTTGTTTGGAGAACTTACCCCTACCATCAAGTGAAGAGGCAATTAAATTGTCTCTTGCTTCATCTAAAGCTTTTGGTGAAGTTTTGCTTTTTGCAGAAGTCTCTTCCTGCAAAATAGATGGTCAGGTATCATAAAATTATTAAAATCACTGACCTAAACATAGCCAAACACAATAAACCATGATAAACTAAAAAATCCTCAACCTATCTACAGATAAGGGCATAGGGACCTTTTCAGCCTTTTTATTGCTTGTCTTAGAGGAACCATCACTTCAGCCCTATTACAAAATTTGAGCAGGTGTCTCTTCACTGGTGTACAAGCAAGATTATGCCTTCTTATATTTTACAAAAGCATCAAAACAATGATCTAAACAAGAAAATATTTTGATGTTTCATGTATGCTTAAAACAAATTTTATCATCAAACTCAAACAAATAACGAAAAATGGCATCCAAGGTTTAGCAGAAAGGTCTTTTTTCATTACAGTTTTCCACTGAGAAGCATCAGAAATATTATTCTGTTTGAATCCTTCAGAATTATTAATCATTAATCACTACTGAAAACTTTGATTCAATATATGTGATATACTGCTGTATACTTCAGTATTTTATTTACTAACAAACAGAGAGCCAAAGAAATAAAGAATAATGTTCAACAATATTTTTTTTCCTTCTGGAATTCAGTTTGTTATTTACAACCTTTAGCAGAAAGCAATTAAGTACAACAAAGCAGGCTTTTTTTTTAAATGTGTTGAAACTACAGGATCACTGCTTACTCATTATTTCCAGGTGAAAAAGAAAACAGTAAGCTACTAAATACAGGAACATATGTGGTCCTTACAGGCAATCTAGACCATTCCAGCACGTATTTACGTTCTGGTGGTCCCTGGCTTTCCTCTATCTATGGGCAGCACAGACAAGGAAAGAACAGTAAGAGTAGGAGACAGCAAGCATTGACATCACCACCTAGAAAAACAACCCTAAAACCTCTATCTCCACCTCTATTTCCAAACCTCCTTGCTCTCAAGGTACTTAAACAGGTCTTAAACTGCCATACTGAATGCAAAATACTTGCATTAAAAATGCTTGTACTTTTGACAAGTTTTATTTTTAGGCATTCTGCAACATGGGTTGCAGATAGCATGGGCTATCCTCGGTGTTCAGCAGAAGAGACATGTGAGGTGACTAAGGACACAGAGTTACTTTCCACCAAACTTACCCATGTACTGTTACGGTGTACGTTCAGTATCTCACTGCTTCCCAAACCATGCGACTTGTGGAAATCCAGAACGCTAGCTTCAAATGTGGGTACAGGACAAGACTCTGGTTTTGGAGTTTCAGCTGACTTCTTGTTTGTAGCTTTATTGAACCTGTCTAAATAAAGCATGCAAAGTCTAAGTAATTCAACTTGTTTGTGATCATTTCTAGGTACAATTTATAGTACACTAGTTAACATAACTACAAGGATTGTCAGGAGGACTGTTGCTATGCACAGGTCATATTAAATTAAATAAAAAAACCTAGCAATTATAATCAACATGCAAACACAACACTGACTGAACAAGCAACTATAAATTCAGATGCTCCTTTTAGAAATTTTTGTATCGGTTTACATCAATTTGTGCAATCAGGTCACCATTCCTTCTCAAGAGAGTCACACAAAAGGTATCTTTTTCCTTAACTATTCTAGATTTAGAAACATAGGCACGAACTGCAGCATATTGCAGACACCCATTCCACATCTATTCTGTGTACTTATAACCAACAATATGTTCGTACCTGGCTTCACAGAATCTCTGCTGCATGTAGAAGCCTGGAATGAAGTCCTGTTCACAATTCTGACAGCAGCTTCACCTCCATCATGCTTTTTCTTATCCACTTTTTTCTCACCTTCTTTTGATCTCCTCTGCTGCAAGTATTTGTGACATATTTAGTAGGTTTTACCAAAACTTTGTAAAGCTAGCAAGTGCACCATGAGTTAGTTAACCATCTCTGTATCAGGAGTTTGACCATCAAGATAACACAAAATAAATAGTTAGTGTATCATAACCACAAGCAACCAATAAAAATAGGAACAGCCATTCAGAGATATGCTATTTAATTTCATCTACCTTGTTACCTGTGCCAATTTCAGCATGTATTATAGCCAAAGTAAGATGAATATATACATATAATTCTAGACAACTACATTTTTGCAGTCTCATTAATCAGAGCATTTCCAATAGTTTAAAATTGTTTGGTATTAAATCATCCAGTCTGATTTTCTAAAAGAAAGTTTCTTCTAGAACAGGGCTAAAATCTTAAAAGCATGCAATCTTTTGACTAAATTACATACCATGGGCAAACTATGTAAGACTGATATCACAACATCCAAAAAACTTGGAATAAAGTAGTTAGAGAAGACACACCTACATGATCCTTGTAAAGAACACACACTCACCCATACTGCGCAGTTGTGAAACTCTTATGATTTTTCCATGAAACACAGTTTGGCAGAGCTGAGCTTAGGAATCAGCAAGCAAGGAACAAGCACCACGTTTGCCTCTATGCAAACTATACTATACCAGCCTAGACGAATGGCAAAACCCTTATTACAGGATGCTGGACTAAATTCAAAGTATATTTGGCAGCAAAATTGTTTTCCTAGATGGGAAGGCAAGGCATTTCTTGACCTCCAAAGGCAAATTGTTAAAGCGTTAGGACGCATGATCTAATTAATGCAAAGCTGCAAAGACCTTCTCTCTGAAGTTCACAAAAAAATGTATGACAGGGAAAAAATGACAAAAAGATTATGAAACAGTACAAGGCCTGTACAAAGATCACAGAACTCCTCCCAAAACCTTAACTGAGTTTCTCTGTATTACATCACTTGTGCTAATGCCAAGGTCATCCTCTCCCCATACAGCTTCAGCACTTAATCCTCCTCTCAGCAAGAAAACAAATAATTTTAGGTGTCTACACTTTGTAC
Organism: Sinosuthora webbiana; assembly: GCA_013397395.1. Lineage (NCBI taxonomy): Eukaryota > Metazoa > Chordata > Aves > Passeriformes > Sylviidae > Sinosuthora > Sinosuthora webbiana. Next base: position 161,763 of record VXBN01006449.1, read on the forward strand.
CTTATGCCTAGTAATGCATGGTTAGGACCTAGTCTTACAACTCCTCTACACAGGCTTGACCACAATGAAGTTAACAGGTCTCTGCCTAGGGATTAAGGTCCACCAGAAGGACGTAACTGCAGAACAAATCAGATGAAACTGCTGGAAACAAAAGCAGCCAAACAAATCTAAGAAACACAATGCCTAACCACAGAGGAAAATGAGTTTATAATACATTAGGGGTTTTCCCTTTTATATGTTGAGAGGTTTGTATATTCTTTGTTCGAAAATATTTTGCAAGTTTCAGGAAATGTATCCCCAAACAGACACACACAAAAATGACTGAAGATGTTTATGGAACAACAGTTTTACTTCTGACTGAAAAAGAATACATTTCTAACATGAAGCTGTCTTCCCTCTCCCTAGCAGCCCAAGTTCCTCCTTTCTTGTGGATTGTCTTCAACCTGTAGGAAGTCTTGGAAATCCTTCAACAACAGAAGTGGTTTTATCACTCATTAGTCAAACTGATGATTACAGACACCAGGTCTGTCTTAAGTCAGGAAGCTGCCACCGGGCTTAAAAAAAAAAAAAAAGCCCTTCTCCCTGTCCCCCAAGCCCAAAGAGTGAAAAAAGAAAGCATAGCTCACAAATTAACAGCCTTCCCATCCCCTCCTCACTTCAGATGCTTCTTTCTGAGGGAAAAAAAAAAAAAAAATTCCCCTCATGTTCCAAAAATTCTGCTTGAAAAATTATATTAATTTGAACTGTAGAATTCCATGAACTTTTTGGTTTTCTGAAGCTGGGCACACTACACTTTTATCCTCTTTAAATGCCATTCATGATCACTACAAGAAGGAAGAATGACGATTCACTTTAAAAGTATGAACCCCAACATTTTTAAAGATTGATTTTAAGTAAGAATTTAATATTAAGTTTTAAAAAAACACAAATTTGCTCACCTTTGCAAGACTCTTACTTTCTTGTCTGACTGGATATGTTTGCTCAGCAGATTCATTGCCTATTCCTGAACCATTATTGTGTGTTGAGTTGTTAGAGTGATACTGTGAGCCAGCTACTGGATACACATTTGCAACATCAGGTGAGTAAGAGCAGCTGGAGTATTCACGGAAGGCAGGATCTCCCAGAACACTATGTGATGGATATTGAGAAAGAAATGAAAGTCATCCTGGGGCAAGTCTTCAGCACCTACTTGTTGCCTAGACAAACATATTCCTTGTCTAAAGAATTTCTTTAACAAGAAAGCTCTATTTCAGAAGAAAACTATTCCATGTTATTTAAATTAAATATTTACTCACTGCTACAGACTTCTTTAAAACAATTTTGTTTTGGGAAAACATGCAGTTAAGCAAATACCTTAAAACACATATTATCCATTTCCAAGTTTCAAAGCTAGTCTGCTTTGCAGTTAAAGTTCTCATGCCTGTTTAAGATTATTGAGATTCTTCATGCTCATTTTCAGTAAGTTTCTTGTGAAACAAACCAAAAGCACAGTGTAAGGACATGACATGCATGACATACTTGACTGCAAAAAACAAACATTATAACCTGTCTTAAAATGACAATAACAAAATGGAAGTATAACACTTTATGAAGTATAAAACATGTATGAAATACAATGCAGAATTATAAAATAATAATTAACTGACCTGCATGTAACCATCACAATGTATGAAAACACAACATATCTAGGGCATGACTCTTTCCTTCAAACGTATGCTCAAAAACTCCCTTTCAATTTTCTTCTACACTTTGTCCAGAAAATACATGAAGTCCAGATTTGATTAGGGTAAATTGAAATTTCTCAGCTTCAGAAAGTTGCACTCAGTTTTTAAAACTGTTCTGCATGAAGCTGCCAACCTCAGAATTTTGTGTAGATAATGACAGAGAAACCTTCCCATCAGTACAAGAGACTTCAAATACCACAATTCATACTACCTGTAGCAACTCTGACAGAATGTAGCCAAAACAATGGTTATAATCAGTTTACACACAAAGAAGTAGTATACCAAATGAGACTCAAGTATAACTATGTCTCAGTCCCAATAAGGCAAAACACTCATTAGAAGACTACTGTTGTCTGGGTTGGGGTTTTTTTGTACAGTAATTGATTTATTGCTAATGCTGTGGGCTTTCTGTAAAGCACAGAATAGGCCATACTCACCTCAATGTTAAATTCCTAGTAGAAATGAAAATAGGTGGAAAATACTAAGATTTCCTGTAGGATAAAATGATGGCCTACAATGATCATGTTCACTAATGCTCTGAATTTTTAAAGAAACACCAATAACCTTGCAGTAATTGTGTAAACAATCCAATGCTTAGAGTTCTGAGAAGCATAGAGAAAACAATGTAACATCATCAGATTCTTCCAAGACTCAATTATTTCCCATCCTACTACGTAGGCTTTATTATAGTTTGCGCTGGTTTAAAAAATACTTTTGTAAGTCTACCACAAATACCATTCCTGGGTTGTAATAGAAAAACCCCAAAACTTTCAGAAACCTGTAGCATTTTCAGGTTTCATAAAACTGCCTTTCTGGAGATGCACAGGTTCTGGAAAGAAGATCCAGGAGAGGCCTTATATACTAAATATTTTATAGGATAAGAAACCTTCTTGAAGAATCTTTTTCCTTGTCTACAACTACATCTACCTCAGCCTGGTTGGAACACAACCATTCTTTCATCCAAGGACTGGATTCAGCTCCCTCCAAAACACATGAAAAGCATACCCATCATTACAGACCACCAAATCCTCCTTAATGCTCTGTAACAATACAGGCCCTTGTGAGCAAAAGACAAAGTACCTGGTATATGCCCAGAGAACATAAATGTAAAACACTAAATCATGAAGATAATGCAGAAGCATTTCTACAGTTGGACTAATAATGTATTGGAACCTTGACTTTGTAAGAGTACTCAATGTGCAAAACCAGAAGGTTAAAACCCCCAAGAAATAAGATTCAGAAAATATACATACTTATCCAAAGATGGTTCCTGAACAAATGGGTAGCATGTAGTTAAGTACCTAGGAAAGACACATGCTTCTGAGGGTTCTGACCATGCCACAGTTACCGCCGCATGCTTTGGAACAAATGGTTTGACCTCTGCTGACAACTTGATGCCCTGAGAAACAAAACGTTTTTTGGCTACATGCATTTGGAGATTAATGTTATTAAGTGAAAAACACTCAGTCTCGTGAGCTTAACTGTCATTGGAAAGTGTTAGTTTGCTCTCTTCTAACAAAACATGCAAAACAACAAAGCTCGCCAAAAGCAAATGGAGAAATAAAGTGAAAACAAAACCAAGGAATTTGAAGAAACATCTGACTGCTCTGTAAAGTCACTCAACACCCTCATTTATCATGAAACACTCACAAAGGTCAGTTATGTAAAGGACAGAAGCCTGCTTAAAACAAGATGCAGTAAGTGTATTCATCAATATATGAATTCTTACTTCATATTTGGACAGTATAAACTAGAATTCATAAATATACTAGCACTGTTGTTAATCAAACTCTGAAAATATGTAACAATGACTTTGTGCACATCTGTATTTTAAGGCAGTCTGTCTGAAATGATTTTATAGCCTTCTTGTTTCTAGCACAACACAAATTCATTGAGACAAGTTTTCCATTTGTTCTGAATTACCATCGACTTAAACTGCATACGTATATATGGAAGGACAATGAAATGAGACTCGAAGTATTTACTGCCATGTCATCAAAACATGTAGGAAGCAACGGTGACTGTAGCCTGATCACTAAGAACCTGACCAGGTGATAGGTCCGTGTCGGTAACACTATTACTATTGGTTAGAATCTGGGCACCCAGCCTTAAAATGTCTGGGATGTCCACCTGTCCTTGCAGCAGACCCTCCATTCT
>VXBN01006449.1:166228-177156 GCA_013397395.1 Sinosuthora webbiana
CACCTCTGGCAGCTTTTGGAGGAAACACTACAAGGGTTTTTTTCCTCACCAAACTTTACAGGTTACTGACCTCATGTGTCTCCATGAGAGCACACATTACAGAGGCAGAGCACATACTTCAACCCTGCTTTTGTTGGCCTTTCAAATTGTGCACAACTATCATGTAACTCACCTTTGAAATGAAGAGTCACTCTTCATTTCAAAGGTGAAATTGAAGGAAGCACCTTCTCAAAAGTCTGTGTGGCTACTACTAGAGTCCCAAGAAGCCACAGTGACAATTTGGATGCAAGACAGGAAGAGCAGGCTAAAACCCCAGAGTAAAAATTAACTAGTGTTGGCAAAGTTACACAAAGGAGCCTAAAAAGCCCTTTGAAATACTGAGTAGTACTCAACCCTAAGTTTATACCAAGTAATACCAGGTTCACCAAATTATTCTTGTTTTTTTGAAGTAGGCACTCTTAAAAAATGTTAGACAATGAATGTTTGTTTTGTTCAGTAAATTACAACTCCAGAAACTGAAGTTAAAAAGTTTATTTCTTAAGCCTTCTCACTACTAAACAGCTGAAGTATTGGATTTGAATATACTACAGTACAGCAGAAAATATGAGCACAAAAGTTACAGAACACTAGTAAGTGATGAGCTAATCAGAACATGCAACACAAACATCACAATTTAAGTCAGAGAGGCACTTATATTAAAAGATAAAGTCATCACTCTTTGAACATCATAGCAGCCTGCTTGAAATTGCATTTGACTGAGCTTTGTTGCTGTGAATAATACAGCTCATGCACAGGTTTGGATGTATGTTTTGTAAATTTAAAGTATTCACTGAATACTACCAACATATATACACTCATATACATAGTTCCAGAAGATTCAAGAGACGATGGCTTATTTCTGCTCATCCTTTGGAAGAGGTCTTCTGAAGAGCAGAATATGTGGTTCTGTAGAAAGAAAATTAAACAACTTGTCAGTTTGTCCAAATCTTGCTTAAAGGGATTTTTTTAATCTTGAACGATTGGCTTCCTAATTATTTGAAACTAAATTCAACTAAGTATGACCCCACATGTAATATTAACACACCAAGATTGTAGTACTCTTACAACAGTCAAGCTTTTATTTTTATACCCAATGCTGGCAGTGTCATAAACTTAAGATCTTTACAGGAGCGAAGTATTGGGAAAATACAGAGTATTTTATGTCTCTTTTCATTAGGCTATTTGATAAACGCTGTTACTGTAACTTAGACTAAAATTGCTGATACTGTCTGTTAGGCACATATCAAACACCAATAAATCCACTTTGGTTCATACAGCCAGCTTACATTATTATCAATCTTCCTAATTCTAAATGCTTCCAGGAAAGTCTAAATTATCAAAGGTACCCAAATAAGGGAAACATTGGAAGGGAATGCTAATTTTTTCACCTGGTTCTTCAGAAACTTGGAATTTCATGCTGCTGCAATTCATCAGTCACCTCTTACTTTTTAGTAAGGCTTGTAAGTTACCTGTAATGGCTGCTCCCACAATATCAACATTCTAGTTAGTAAGAGCTTTAGGGCTTCGCCCTCCATTAACTGAAATACTGATTTTTCAGGAGGCTCTACACCTAGAGTTGAAACTATCCTCTAGAATTTTCAGAGGATTAATGCAGGACCTTGTTTACATGACCATCTATTAACTTGTACAAAAAAGTAGGCGTGTCAGATTTATGATTTAAAGATATGTTGCTACATGAACTTTGGTTCAGTCACTGCATACTCATGTTATTTAAGAACTCACAAAAAGCCCGTTTCTATGGGCAGAGGCAGGAACATTTTCAGTCTGGTATTTTTTTGTCTACAGATAAACCATACACATCTAAGATAAGACTCGCATTTTGCAGGATGTGAAGGTTGAAAACAAAGATTACCTCACCTTTGTTGGCAAAGGACTAAAGTAGCAAGAAGAGAGTAACATTCAGTAGTGAATTCCAAATGGATTCCACAGTAAGAGTTACACATCACATACTTCAGCAGCTGAGCACCAGGCAGTTGATATTTGACTTTTTCGTTTGTCTAATTTTATTCAGATATGCTCACCTGGCTCATGGATCATATAGTGAACCCAGCCAAGACTCTGCTGAACACCAAGTCGTCTCCACTCTTCTTCAGACATCAGATGAGATTTTGGCACTTGTTTTGAAAGTTCTCGTGGCAGCATCACATGTCTGTAGAGATTTAATTATTAAATACACACACAAAATACTGCACCCTAGAAAACTGGAACAGATCTGCACTGAAAGACAGTACACAGGTTATGAATACTCACTTTTCCTATGAGGAAAACAAGAGTACTGACTCTTGTATTTGAAAATAAAACCCGTCCCAGAATACAGTTTAAAATCACTTACTACTATTAAACGTTACATCTGTAAAGCAACTGCATACTGGGAGCCAAACTGTCTTCTAGAAGAGATTTACACCCCTTCAGACTCCAGTGACGGTGCACTCAGAGAAGCATGTGCTCCTGGCAACAGGCTGCTGTATCAGCTACTTGAAAAATAAGAACTTTGGTCTTCTAAAGTATTTATAGTACCGCTTTCAAGTAAGCCTAGAAGAGTAAACTTCAACAGTCCCCCGTCGCCAGGGACCGACGCTGCCCCATCCCAGGCTCTGCCACAACCCCCTCCCTGGAGTTAGCGCAGCGGATACCGCCCCTCCGCCATCACCCTGTGGCCAGGGCTTTTGTTGGCCGCTCACCAAACAATCTGTTTGGTCACTAGTTCCCTCCATCCCACCAGTCCAAAGCTACGCGGAAACCCCGCTTGGGGAGAATCAGCACAGCCCCTCCCCGCTGGCCTTGCGCCCTCTCTGGCTCCACTCCCCTGGCAGAGCCTCCTCATTCCCTGAGAGCAGTCCGCACACTTCGGCCAAGGCGCCTGGCCCGAGCCACCCTCCTACGGAACGGCTCTTCCTAATCCTTCCAGCTGGCCATCCCGCACTCTCCAACAGCTTCTTACCGGTACTCGTACTGCTCGTCAAAGTACTTATCGGAATAATAGATCTGCTTGTGGGCCATGGCGGGCGGCAGCACAGGCTGGAACAGCGGCACGGGCAGCAGTCTCTCGTTCCCCCCTCACGAACGCCTCGCGCACTAACTGCCCCCTTCCGCGCCCGACAACGTTTGAATCCAGACGCTCGGCTCCCATTGGCTCTCGCCGGGGCCGGCCAATCGCCTGCCACGCCGCCGCGCCCCACCCGAGTCCGCCGCGCGTAGCTCGCGCGCTCGCCGCTCCCAACCAATCCCCGGCAGCCGCGGCGAGCGGGGGAGCGTTACGTAACGGGCGGCGGCGGTTCGGCAGAGCGGTGACGCCGGCATTGCGGCGGGGAGGCGGGGCTGCGGGGGAAGGAGCGCGGGCGCGCCTGATTGGCCAGCGGCGGCCGGGGCGGGCGCGGGTGCTTCCAGCACATGGCGGTGCCGTCGGAGTGGGGGCGGCTGCGCCCAACCCGCACATGCGCAGCTCGGCGCGGCGCTCCCCGCCCCTGTTTTACGCTGCTCGGCTCGGCCCAGCTCTGCTTTGCCCGTCGTGGCGGGGCCCGGCCCGGCCCGGCCCGGCTCGGCCCGGCCCGGCTCGGCTCGGCTCGGTCCTTGGTGTCCGGGGGCCTGCTTCTTTCCGGGCAGCGAGAGAGTGATGCCTTTGTCCTTTTAACTAAGCGTCGTGTTCACTTTAAAATTGTGCTGTCCCCTTGCTGCCGGGTAGCTGCTGTTAGCCCGTGGTGTCGTGGCGTGCAGCTGTCGGGAAGAGTGCACTGTTTGACTGTTTCAGGGTGAAAACAGATAAAACGCGGGGTACAGGTCTGCCCAGAGCAGAGTAGGAACTGTGGACAGGATTTCAGTTTACAAACATCCTTACCCAGCGAAACCATCAAATGCTTCCCAGGAATATGTGCATAGCAGGCCGCCACGGTTTGCTAAGAGGCACTGCAGCTCCCCAGATACGCGTGCTATTTCTGCTCTGTGGGATGAGAGAAGCGCGGTGGGAACGTGGCCAGAAAGAGTGCTCTCACGGTTGCTTTCATAGAATCATGGCTGATTCATAGAGTGGCTGGAAGGGGCCTGGAAGATTATGTAGTTCCAGCTCCCCATGGATAGGGGCACTTTTCGCCAGACCAGGTTGCTCAGCCTCATCCATTGCTGGCCCTGAACACGCCCCGAGATGGGGTATCCACGGGGAGCCTGTTCAGTGCTTCACACCCTTGCAGTAAAGAGTTTCTTCATGTCAACCCTAGATTTCCCCTCATGCTCAATGCCCCCTGCCTGTGGTGTGTTCCTCTCTCCTCTCCTTGCTGAGCCTTTGCAGAAAAAAAGTAATAAGTCTCTAAAGAAGTTTCTGCTTCCTTGGTGCTGCCAGAAACGTGGGTACTGCCCGTGGTTATGTAATGCATCTGTCTGAAAACAGTTCTGATGGAGAAAAAAACAACCAAAGCCATGTGATGCATGACTGCTGATACACATGCGTGGGTAATAGGTGTTTTTTTTTTAGCTGTATTGTTTCTACTGGCACTGCAGCTTGTCTTAAACAATAAAGTTTAAGCCAGTCTCACACCATGCAACCGTTAAAAGGAGTGCTTATCATAATCTAGCAGGAATATTTTTTCTTAATTTGACTGAATATTGGAGCTTGTTGGGCACAGGTCATTTACAGGCAAAATGAAGTCCTTTTGAACTGGTGTAGCTAAATGTGTGAAATTCATGTAACAAAGGAATATATATTACAGTATAATTGTAAAAGTACAAACCACCTGCAAGTTTTCTAAAGTTTTGCTTGGATTATTTGAAATAGAGAGGTTTGGAGATTTTTTGCTTAATTTCAGGCGGCACAACTGTTGTTTTTAAATACTTGAGGCAGAACATAAACAATGATTTCTGTTAGGAATGTCATTGTGTAATAATGGGAAAAAAGCTTAAACCACCATGATGGGTTCTACTGGATGAAAGACATTTCCTCTTCATGTCTTCTTTTATGAGCTTTCAGCTTATCTCATACATACTGAACATGAGAGAAATTTGATCTTTATGTAAGGCTATGTGTAAGCCCTTCTCCTTTGAGTTCGGTCAGAAGTGAAAGGGAGCATGATGCTCTTGACCAGCCAGTTAAAGAGCCAGGGAGAGAGCAGTCATTCTCTTCGTAGACTTCAGCAAGACTTTTGGCTCCAGGTAGTACCTTAAAAGAGAAGCAGTTGATGTATGGACTGGGTGTGCAGACAATGACCTCAGGTGAATGGCCAGACCCAGACATGTGACACAAGTCTAGTTGGAGACCAGTAAGTAGAGGTGTGTCCCAGGAGTCAAAACTGGGCCTGAGCCTTTTTAACATCTTCATTAATGTTCTGCACAGTGGGGCAGAGTGTACTCCCAGCAAGTTTGCAGATGAAACCTAGCTGGGAGGAGTAACTGAGAAAATGCAGGGTCGTGCTCCCAGGTGAAGAAACTGCAAAAATAGGCGGAGATGACCTTTGTGATGTCGAGGGGAACAAATGGAATAAGATGAAGAGCAAAGTCCTGCACCTGTGAAGGAACAACGACAGGCACCAGTACGTGCTGAGTACTCCCCAGCTGGAGATGTGTTTTTCAGAAAAGGACTTGGGAATGCTGATAAACACTGAGCTGAATGTGACCCAGCACCTTGTCCTTGCAGAAACGATGGCTAGCAGTGCCCTGGGCTGCAGTAGGACAAGTGTTACCAGCAGGTTGAGGGAGGTGATCCTGCCGGTCCATACAGCACAAGTGGGGCCTCTGCTGGAGCCCAGCTTTGGGCTCCTGAGTACAAGAGAAAGGTGGAGCTGCTAGGGAGAGTTCAATGAACGGCTACAAAGATGAAAACCTGTGTGTGAAACCTGAAGACAGGATGCAAAGAAGACCAGAACCAGGCTCATTGCAGTGATCCCCAGTGACAGGACCAGAGGCAGAGGGCACAAACTGAAACATGGGATGTTCCTTTTGAACATCTGGAAGCCTTTTTTACTGTTAGGCAGATGGGGCACTGGCAGAGAACTGCTGGAGTCTCCAAGTTTGGAGACCTTCCAAAGCCATCTGGACAGGATTCTGGGGTGTAGGTGACCCTGCTTGAGCAAGGATGTCAGTCCACATGACCTCCAGAGGTCCAGCTTCAGCCACACTGTGTGGTACTGTGTGAAACAGGGCTCTTCATCACTGTCTTCAGGATACTGTTGCTCACAAAGCTGTGTCAGTCACATTGCAAAGAAGGAAATAAACTGTTCTGTACAGTGTGAAGAGAACAAAAATGCTTGAACTTTGTCAAGGCAGCTTTGTGCTAGACCTTAGGAAACATTTCCTACCAGTACGTAATGTAAATGTCTTAGATAATTAAAAAAAAAAAAATGTTTTCTACAGTAATGTGTTAGGTCAAGCTGATCCTGTCTCTGATCAGTGGTTTCTTTGAGACCTGCTTTCTATGGTTGTGCCAGTTATGCTTTCCCACTTAAACTTTTGCAAATAAGAGTGTAAAACAAAAGTATTTTTTTTCTCTCCAGTGCTCTAGAATGACTTTTTAATTGTAATTGTTACATGTTTTTTATATTCAAAGAAGTTAATTTCTGGAATTAAGATTATCAAGTGTTGAATTGAATCCTCATTCCAAAGCTTCTGAACCAGGTCAGAAGTCAGTGAGACCACAAATATACATATCATACACTTTTGCGTCAGCATTCATCAAAGACACACAGACTAAGAAGTATTCCACATAGCCTTAGGGGTGTATAGGTTTCTTAGGAGAAATGTGAGCAAGCTGCGGAACTGGAATGTAAGCTCCTGCTCAGAGAGCTGTCTGATTAGGGTGGCAGCTGTGATTGGGTTGCTGTTGAAACACAAAGATAATATGGCAGAACACAAAGAGAATAGTCTTGAGCTTCCCTCTCTGCCTCCTGTAGCTGTAACACAAGCACATATAAAATTAAGCACTGGTATTCTGCACTCCGTATGTGAACAGCATGGCTGTAGTGAGCATAGAGGCTCTTGAGAACTAAAGATGGACTATGAACATTATTGTGAAGGATTATTTTGTGTATCTAGATAGGCGCAGATTTAAGTTCTCTGTGTAACCTGTTTACTTGTGACTAAGACCGTCCACAGAGATATGTGGGCTATGATCAAACTGTTACAATGAAGGGCCCATGTGCACCTTAACTATTCCGTATACATAGTTCAGGATGTAAGTTATGGTACATGAAAATATTTTCTGTGCTTGTTGTCAGAAGGGGGAGATAAAAATTTCCCATCTGTGTTGTGCATAGCAGTCTTTGATTAAAAGTCTCTGCAGCTTTTCCTGTTTAGTTCTGTGAGACTTTTTTTTTAAAAAATAAGTTATATGTGCTTTTACTGTGCTTCAGTTTTCAAACGTGTCCTTATAAAACACTAATGTCAGATGCTTGAATGTCTTTTTCTGAATAGAACAGCAAGATCAGAGTCAAGGAACCTTTTGTACTGTCTTCATGACTCATAATCATATACACAGTTAATAACTTTTGAGTAATTTGAATGTGAATCACATTCATAGCACATATTGATGAACTGTTATCTGTGGTTTTATGTTTTCAATGTTTCTTATGGAAGCAAGGCATACACAATTGTACTTCTCATCGGTTTTGATCCTCAACTCGCTTTTGAACCTATTGGCTCAAACTTAAGATAAAGGCTAATAAATTATTGCAGGTTTCATGATAACAGGCAGACAAATAGAGCAGAACAGCTCTGACGGGAGATGATATTGCAGTTAAACTTGCACCTTATTAGAACCTGCACAGAGAATCTACATGGGGAAAAGAAAAGCTTTGCATAAATGCTTTAGGGGTGAATATCTTTCAGCATGTGGTGTACATGCCTTCTGAGACTGTAGAGCCACAAACCATGAGTCAGAAAAAAAGCAGTCTCACTTAATTCTTATGTTCAGTAAGGTAACTTTCTATTTGCTGATTTTATTTTCTGGCTTTAAATGGTGTTTGCCTAGTATTCCACAACCCTAGTAGTCCCCAAAGCAATCTCAGGCTGTTTGTGTAATACTAACAGTATTTGTTTCTGAAGGTTTGATCTTCAGAGTTTACCTCAATTTAGATAGTTAAATTTGAATTTACTGCCTTACTTAATTTGAAGGACTTTATAAAGTGTTGAGTTGTTGTGTGCTAATTAACATCCCCTTAGTAAATGCAGAAGATGGATTATTTTTGTTTGTTTTGGTTCACACCAAATTGTGGAGAGACTAAAGAATGATGCTATGTTTTGATGGTCTAGGTGACTATCAATAAAACAGTGTAAGTGTTGAGAATAATCCAGTTGAATTGCTGAGGATTGCACTCTGAGAGAGGATAAACTCACTTGAAAAATGGAGCCAATTTCGATGCATGCTCCATGCCATACCTATGCTGGCTCAAGAATTGCATTTTGAAGGTGTTCTTGGATAGATTATTGAATAAATTATTCCCAAGTCATAGAAGTGCCCAGCTCGCAGGATGAGTATAGAAATATGGAATGACTGTGATCCATTCCAGATGACTGGAAGCTGGCCAATGTGACACCCATTCACAAAAAGGGTGGGAAGGAGGATCCTAGTAATTATAGACCCGTCAGCCTGACCTCAGTACCTCGTAAGGTAAGGTTTAGTTACAGTAAACTGCCATGGTTTAGTTGAGGTGTTAGGGCATGGGTTGGACTCAATGATCTTGAAGGTCTCTTCCAACCTAGTGATTCTGTGACTCTGTGATTCTGTGAATCTGTGATTCTGTGATTCAGATCATTTCAGAGCTTTGAGGCTAATGTTGATCTGTGTCATTTCATTGAGATTTAATTCTCTCATTCTGCTTTTATGGATCTTCTTGTGGAAGTAGTGATCAGAACCTACTCAAAAGACTACAGCTTAGATCTAAAAAGTGACACTTATGAGCCTGGGGGTGACATGCCAGTGTCGGGGTGGCATGGACAGCCCAGCTGAGCTGCCTCTGCACCATTGCACCCAGCATGGATAACAAGCAATGGAAGCCACTGGCAGCAGGAGGCTGTGATGCAGTTATCACCATGGAAATGTGGTGGGATGACTGGAGTGCTGCAGTGGATGACTGCATGCTTTTCATAAGGGACAGGTGAGGAAGGAGATGCAGTGGGGTGGCTCTGTACTCTGGGGAGGGTTTTGGCTGTACAGAGCTCAGGGACAGTGGGGACCAGGCTGAGTGCCTGTGGGTGACATTCAGAGGGATAGCCAAAAGAGCAGAGATCCTGCTGGGAGTTTGTTACAGACCACCCAGACAGGATAAAGTGAAATATTCTGTCAGTGGATGTTTCATGATCACTAGCCCTTGTTCTTGTGGGAGACTTCAATATTCCAAATGTCTGCTGGAAACCCAACACAGTGGAGAGGAGACAGTCTGGGAGGTTCCTGCAGTGTGTGGAAGGTAACTTCCAGACACAGCAGGTAGGGGAGCCTACCAGGGCATGCCCTGCCAGAGCTGGTGTTCACAAACAGAGAAGGGCTGTGGGAGATGTGGTGGTCAGAGACCATCTTGGGCACACTGACCATGGAATGATAGAGTTTCTCTATTCTTGGTGAAGTAAGGAAGGGGATCAAGAGAACCTCTGCCTTGGACTTGTAGAGGGCAGACTTTGGCCTGTTCAGGACATTGGTTCAGAGAGTCCCTCAGGAAACTGCCCTTAAAAACAAAGGGGTTCAGGAAGGCTGGACAGGCTTTAAGAAGGAAATCTTAAAGGTGCAGGAGCAGGCCATCTCTATTTGCTAAAAGGCAAGCTGGCAGAGAAGAAAGACCAGTCTGACTAAAGAAGAAACTTTCACTGGAACTCATGGAATAAAAGAGATTTTATGACCTTTGAAAGATGGGGCATGCAACTCAGAGAGAGTACAGTGGTGTTGTTAGGTCATGTAGAGAGAAAATTAGAAAGGCAAAAGCTCAGCTAAAACTCATTCTGGTCAGTGTTGTGAAAGAGAATAAAAACTAATTTTGTATATACATTAAAAACTAAAAGAAACCCAAGGAAAATCTTCATCATTTGTTGGATGTGGGGGAAAAATTATCACCAAGGATGAGGAAAAGGCTGGGTTGCTTGATTCCATTTTTGCCTCAGTTATTAACAGTAAGACCAGTCATCCTCAGGCAGCCAGCCCTGGTAGACAGGGATGGGGAGCAGAATAGACACCAGGAGGTCCAGGAGGGAGTAGTTAATGACCTGCTGTGCCACTTGGACAACCACAAGTGTATGGGACTGGATGGGATTCTCCCATGTGTACTGAGGGAGTGGAGGAAGAGCTCACCAAGCCACACTCCATTATTTATCATCAGTCCTGGTTAACAAGGGAGTCCCCGACCACTGGAGACTGGCCAGTGGGATGTCCATCTACAGGAATGTTTGGAGGGAGGATCCGGGGAATACAGGCCTGGGAAGGTTATGACACAGATTATCTTGAGTGCCATCACACAGCACATAGAGGACAACTGGGGATTGGGCCCATCCAGTGTGCGTTTAGGAAAGGAAGGTTCTGCTTGACCACCTTTTATGACCAGGTAACCTGCCCAGTGGATGAGGGAAAGACTGTGGATGCTGTCTACCTGGACTTCACAAAGTGTTTGACACTGTCTCCCAGAGCATTCTCCTGGAGAATCTGGCAGCCCATAGCTTGGACAAGGGCTCTGTTTGCTGAGTTAAAGCAAAGACAGAACCCAGAGAGTGGTGGTGAATGGAGTTACACCCAATTGGTGGCCTGTCACTTACTTAGGTTCCCCAGATCTCAGTATTGGTGCCTCTCCTATTTAACATCTTTATCAATGATCTGGGTGAGGGGATTGAATGCACCCTTGGTAGATTTGTAGATGACACCAAAGTGGGGAGGAGAGTTGATCTTCTGGAGGGCAGGAAGGCTCTGCAGA
>VXBN01006449.1:177233-204034 GCA_013397395.1 Sinosuthora webbiana
CTTGTGTCACAACTGCAGGCAGTGATACTGGCTGGGGTCAGAGTGGTTGGAAAGCAGGTCAGTGGAAAGGAACCTGGGGGTGCTGGTCGACAGTGGCTGAACATGAGCCAGCTGTGCCCAGGTGGCCAAGAAGGCCAATGGCATCCTGGTCTGTATCAACGACAGTGTGGCCAAGAGGACTAGGGCAGTGATTGACCCCCTGAACTTGGCACTGGTGAGGCCACACCTTGAGTTGTGCATTCAGTTCTGGGCCCCTCATGGCAAGAAAGACATTGAGGTGCTGGAGCATGTCCAGAGAAGGGCAGTGGAACTAACGAAGGGTCTGGAGCACAAGTCCTGTGAGGAGCAGCTGAGGGAGCTGGGATTGCTTAGCCTGGAGGCTCAGAGGAAGCCTTATCCTTCTCTAGAACTGGCTGACAGGAGGGTGTAGCCAGCTCAGGGTCAGCCTCTTCTCCCAAGCAACCAGTGACAGGACCAGAGGGGACACAGGTGCCAGGTGAGGTTCAGGTTGGACATCAGTAAGAATTTCTTCATGGAAAGGGTTATTGAGCCATTAGAATGGGCTCCACAGGGAGGTGGCGAAGTCACCAACCCTGGAGCTGTTCAAGAAACAACTGGACATGGCACTTAGTTCTGTGGTTTAGTTGACAACATCAACTTCTGTCGAAGGTCAGACTCAATGGTCTTGAAGGTCTTTTCTAAGCTTGATGGCTCTATGATTCAATTCCCATGTTAAACAAAATCAATAATGCAGAATTTAGCGGATGATTTCCATAGCAACCAATGCTCATATAACACATTCAGGATGATACTGTGTAATAACTGGAGAATCAAGCAGAAGAAGATTCTGTCAAATGAGGCACAGTTTTCCTCAGATTTTTTCCTGGAGGCTGTGTAACATTGCAGTGTCTTAGAGTGCATCAAGGGCAAAAAATCTTTAGTGAAGAGTTCTTCAGTTACTTGATATTTTTCATACAGTGTTTAAATACTTCAAGTAGGGTTTTATTTAAACCTTAATATGCCAGTGCTAGACCTGAGAAAAGATCATTTTAGCCAAACTTATCTTTTCAGCTTTCTCTAGTGGTTGCCTTCTGTAATGGAAGAGTGTAAGAGTTGGAAAAGTATTGTGATGACACATTCCCAGTTTAGTCTAGATTCTGATGAGGGATATCTTTGCCGGTATGAATTTTCAGGTTGTCTTTGGGCCAAATATCTTCTCTCCACAGTATCTTGTTGCAAGGAGTTCCATGGTGGAACAAGTTCCTTTATGAGAAGAGGTATTTTTAAAATTTATGTTAAATCTGCCACATGCTGGGTTTTGCATTCAAAAAGCCTGTGAATGTTAACTCATTGTCCCAGAAATGTTTGTAGTTTCAAGAGATAGTGTATATATCCTACAGGATTATAGGCTAAGATTTTGATTTTGACCCCAATGCATTGATATCTCCCCACCCCCTTACATAAATATTGTTCATTGACTTCTGAAGTCAAATATTTAAAATGTATCACTTATAAATTTTGTACATACACAGGAGTGAAAAAAAGTGTTTATGAGCTGAAAATGCATCCTTTGCAAGGATTATAAAAGTTGCCTTAAGTGTTGTTTGGTTAAAGTGGTAAAAGCAGAATACAAATGAAATCAAATGTAATCTGAGTAAACCACATGTATACAAATATTTTTTCTTATGGTTATTGTTACAGTTTAAGGTTTAAAATAGCCACTGGAGGGCTCACTGATCTTGTGGTAAATGACAAGCTTATCTTTCAAAGACAGTACTTGTGGATTTTGGTTAAGGCAGTATTAATTGGTGTGCTCCCATTTGAAGAAGACTGTATGATAACAGAATTTTTGAAGATAATGCTCTGGGAACACCTACATTTTCATCTCAAGGAATAACAGTTCTTGGGCTTATTACCTGTGGGAACAGTGTGGGAACATTTACAAAGGTTTGGAAGGCAGGATAATCTAAATCTCATAAAATGAATATAAAGGACCAGAGTTCCCTCTCCCTTACCATAAAAATTTAACATGTCTTCCTGTCAGACAGCAGGGTTCCCCCATTTTGAGGAGCCACCTACCCACGTGACAGAATTTCCCTTCTTCATTTTGTGTGGCACCAGAGCTTCAGTGATGAGTCAGGCCTAGGGCTGTGGTCTTTTTTAGACCACTGGTAGTAGAACTGGGATCAAATGCAATACGGTGGGAGAATGGATTGTAAAAGAATAGAGATAGTGCTGCACGCAGTCTCACCCCTGTTAAGTTGCATCTGTGTAAGACGGTGAACAGCATTGAAGGAAAAAGAAGTATGGAATGTTGGTGTGTGTTGACCAATCCCAAAAGGGTAAAAGGGCACAGAGGTGTTACGCATGTGAAAAGGGTATAAAAGGTTGTACTGTGGAATAATAAAGTGCTGATGCTTAAAACCGTGCATGGTATCAGCAGTGAGTCCTCCATCATGACATATTTAATTAGTGTCAGTTTCTCCTGGTACTTTGAATCAAGACTTTATTTAATTGAAGTTAAACAGAATTTAGTTTTCAGAAACATTGGGAACAATTAATTCTGCTTATATACACTAATATTTTTGTATTTTCCCCAGGCTGAATCTTTCCTTTGTCTTTTTGGGTTTTAAGTATCTTTCTTGGATATGTACTGTGTTGTCCTATCACTGATACAATAAATGGAGCTAAACGATTTATATTCATTATGAGCAGCTTCTGTAAGTTCACAGCAGTTCCACTGTTCCACTGTTCTGTGGGATATACATGTGCTCTATGAAATACACTTCCTGAAGTGATTTTGCCAGTCATTTGCAGTTAGCTTATTTTTTCTGTTCCTGTGAGAATATATTATACCAGAACTTCACTCAGTCTGTTGCTTTACTTTAAGGAAACTCATCTAATTTGTTCTCCAGTGGTTATTTTCAGCTCAGCCTATTTCAAAGTATTTGCCTTGCACTGAGTAGCTGACGTGTTTCCCTCTTGAATCTCTGAGGCCCCGGCTAGGTTTAGATCTCCGCGCCAGGAGTGGGGAGCTGCCAAGGCCTGGAATATGCCCAGGGCAGGACCTTCGGGGTTAACAACCCCAGGCCAATGGAGTGAGTCGTGTCCGGGATCAGGTGAAGGAGAAGGAGGAGGCTCTCAGTGTGAGGTTCCAACCACAGGTTTATTGTAGCTGAAGGGTCCAGGGAGAGAGAGCAATGTAGGTAGGGAAACAGGGTCTTTTAAGCAAGAACAACGGGTGGGTACAATACAGCAACCAATAACCGTCCAGCAGGGGAAGATCACAGGGAGTTGCTTACAAGGTTTTGACCAATGAGGGAATACAGAGGG
The DNA here is from genome assembly GCA_013397395.1 of Sinosuthora webbiana. NCBI lineage: Eukaryota > Metazoa > Chordata > Aves > Passeriformes > Sylviidae > Sinosuthora > Sinosuthora webbiana. Next base: position 180,567 of record VXBN01006449.1, read on the forward strand.
AGGGTACAAGGCCAAGGAGTCAACAGGGTGTCAAGGAGAGTAGAACTTTCTGGAACGGGGGGAAGGAATCAATCATTGATTGATGGATGAAGGAGGGAACAAGTAGCTATTCGAATTCTTTCCCGTGATTTTGGATCCTGCATTTTGCAAGCTAATTCTATAATTTTTTTTTTATTCCCTGCTTATATATGTCCACTTTGAGTCTTTCTTGTGACTCCCCTCTTCCTTTATTTTAGGTACTGAAAAGTCATCTGTTGCAGGGGATACACAAAATTTTGATTTTTGTCTTGGCAGATAAACCTCTTTTATAATTCACAACGAAGTATACATATTTTTGGTTTCTTAGTTCTTGACACATCTTCCTTCCACCTTCCATCAGCTTTTAAATAATTAATGTAAAGAAAAATATCCATCAGTTAAACTCTTCCATTATACATTATCATGCAGTATCTATACAGAAAATAATTTAACAGTTGTAACAGTTATAGATGGGAAGAAGATTCTACCTGGAAATACATTTTGTCCAAATCTGTCTTTCCTCCTTCTCAGACTAAAAACATTCATCAAATTCTCTGCATTCCATTCAGGACATGTGTTCATAGGGCCGTCTTACAAATTTGATACAAAACAAGCCTTTTTCAGATAACCTCTAAAAACGGCATATATTGGAAATATGCTCTGTTTGAAATGTTTTCTTGTTTTTACAGCTGTATCTCTTTATGTAATGAACAGATTGCCTCTGCCTTAAGTTATTAGCTTTCCAAAGAATATCCTTGACTGAAGTGTTCCTTGGCTGTACCTGAATATTAGGTCATTACAGGCATGCATTTGCAGGCTTACCTTAAAAAAAAAAAAGAAAAAAATCAGCCAAGTCACAGAAGAGAAACAGGCAAACTGATTCATCTTGCTTTACAGGTATTAAAACTTAATGCCTTTTTGTGTTTTTAGCAGAATATTAGTGGTGTTGTCATGGATATCCTGTTTTGACATCTTGCAGGTGTGCTAAAAATGGGATTTTTCCTTCCCACCTCTTAACTATTCATATGAATGTGATTGAAATCAGTGAAATTCTTTAGCCATCTCAGCAGATGTTGGACTAAGATGTAAGTGAACAATAGAATGTCGGCACATTCTTTATTTCGTAATATTTTTCTAGTATTTCTACATCTTATTCCACTGTTGAAAATTAGATGCATGTTGTGATATTTCCCTCATGCTGGAGCACACCAAACTCCAAGCTTCTGCTGGCTTAGTCTAGTAGTGCAGCTCCTGCACCTTGGAGTTCCTCCCAGGAAGATATCATCACTGTGAGAGAGGCATGCAGGCTCAAAATATTTGGCCTCAGGGCTAATGTTTTTTGAAAATAATGTTTTAAAACTTTTGGTTTTGGGCATAATCTTTTTATCAGACGTTCAAGGTATGGACTGAGTGCAGATTTGGAAGCCATTCTTGTATACGGGGGTGTTTTCATGGTGGTCTGTGAGTCGTGGGAGTATGCCTCCTTTTGGGTGGACTTGGTTGTGGTGGCTGAGTCAGTGCAGCTGCTGGTGACTCCTTTCCACTGTTTGCAGTGGTGGAAAAAGGCTCACAGGCAGCACCATGGGGAGAATGTCCTGGGGTCAAGCCTAGCCTGCAGGATCAGCTTTAAGCTTGGTCTGGCCTGAGCTGCATTTCCCTCTGTGTCACAGGCATGGCCCAGGATCCTAAACCTGCTATCTGTGTCATCACATGGGACTCCCAATGCTCCTTCCCCTAGGAACCTATTGGTCCTTGTTTTTCCCTGACACTAACCTTTTTCAGCTGTATCTTAGAACTGTCATGTCTGTAGTGCCTCCTTTTTTGTCTTTTGCTGTAAATTCAAACCTGCCAGGACTTTCTACCGGCTTACAGAGGGAACTAGAGGGATTTCAGTTTCCCTTCTCCCCCAAACATTTTTTCAAACAAACCTTCCTTTTGTGATGCTGGAATCACCTGCATTTCTGGCACAGCAATGCTGCTTTTGACCAATCGATGCCACTCATTCTACCAGCTGTACAGCACAGAGCTAGAAGCCTCATGACTCTCACTTCAGGCTCAAGACAGAGTTTATATGATGCACTGGTTCTTAAAATACTGCTGGTAGTTCAGATTTCATGAATTGTTTATCTTCAAAAAAACCCAAAAAACTGTTTTGTTGTTGTTGGCCATGTTGATTTTAATTTTAGATGAAGCATTAAAGGTTGTGGGAAACAATAGCTTGATTCTTGGTGAAGACACAAAAAAAATACTGTTAGTTTGTCTCTTTACATGCCTTCTGGAATGAAGTGCTTGGTAACATAGCCACTGCAGGGTAAGTGTTTGACAGGCGGAGGGGTGGGGATGTGTAAACTTGATTCACATTTTCAACTGAATCTGCACTGTGGAACTGTGTGTACATCTATGCCCGTGGGATGTGCCTGCCAGAATGCATTCTGGGCTCTCCATTCCTGTATGGTGCAGAACAAGGACTGGGCAAAATGTGTCATAATTTTATGTTATGTGGAAATGACAGTGGGTGTGGAAATAGCAGACACATTTTTACTGAACTGCGATTTGCAGCAGTTGCCGTACTCATAAAAACCTGGTCAGAGCTTCCCCTTTCAGGCTCCTCATAAATTACCTTATTTATTTACCTCACATAAAGTAAATAAATTAACTTATAAATTTATATATTAATATCATTGTTAAGTCTTTGGTTTATGTAGCTTTCCAATAGAGTATAAGTTTACTATCAAATCGTACAGCTGTGTGCAGAACGACCTGGGTTAGATGTTGTAACTGCTCTTGGTTTGCACCTGCATTATGGTAAGGCTATAAATCTGGAACAGTACTTTTTAAAGAAGTTACAAACTATATATAGCTTTGAGAATGTACTTTGGTTTTGGATTTAAAAATCTGTTTTGGGAAGATGGGAGTAAGGGGGGGGGGGGGTTAAGACACTGAGTAAACTAATTGTTGCTTGAGATGAAGTCACTTCATTTTTTTCTTCAGTGTTACACAGCTTGGTTACAAAGATTACTCTGTTTTGGGTAGACAGTGTTATGCTTGAAGTTTTAGTCTTGAAAGATAGGAAACATTTCATTTCATTTAAGAAGTGGATTTCAGAGACCTTGTGTTGTCAGGTCTACTACCATTTTGTACCTATTATTATGTACCATTATATATTGTACCATTATGCATATGGTGTACCATATGCATAATGCAAAACAAATCTGAAATGAGCCCCATTCTGGAAAAATGCAGAAGACATTGCTGTGTTATTGCTATTATATATTACTATCATATGTGGGGTGTGTTTGCAATTGAAAGAAAATTAAATAATAAGTGTGAACTCAGACTCATTATCCAGCCTGAACACAGGAGATGGAGTTCTTTCTCCGTGGGTTCCACTTGGCAGAAATGTGCAAGCGTAATACGGCTTTAGATGTGTGCTTTTTCTTGTGAGATGAAAGGCTGCATATGGGATTAGTGCTCTGGCTTGATCATGTGGTTTTTTCCTGCTTAATATCAGCTACTAATCTGTGCTGCTGCAAGGGAGCCCCCAGTGAAGATAAAGGTTAGTTTGATTTTTAAGGGAACAAGAGAAGTCTAAACAGTGTGGCTGGTCATCTAGGTCTTTGATGACAGAGGTGGACTTTCTTAAAGACAAAACCAGCATGTGCTTTTGAATTTTCAACCCCTTGTCCCTCAAAATTAATCCTTATGTGTATCATTTGTTTTTTAATGGCATTGATCATTGACATCAGTAGGTGGATGCTACACAGTGAAGTTTAGATTTCCAGTTCACACTTTGAGAGCACTTGAACTGTATTTTAAACTGCAAAATATGTTGCATCTGTGAAATATCAAATTTCTTTTCATTAGGGACCCTTTTTTCCACTCTTTGTTAATTATAATTTCTTAATGTTATATGTATATATATATATATATATATATAAAATTAACAAGTCTATGAAATCTCAAAATAGTATCTCCAGATACTAGCACTGTATCTCTGGAGTATTTTTCTGACAATATTGTGCATTTTTTAATGTCTTAGTTATGCCTGAGGAGTCTGAAAACTTTCTTCAATATGTCTTATAGCATAGCAAGCGTTACCATGGTACCTTTTAACATTTTTTCAATCAGCATATGGAGCCACAAAGGGAGAAAAAATGACTTGAGAGAAGAATTTTGGAATGGCATAATGCTAAAATAAACCTGTTATAAAAACTGCTCCATATGATTGATGATAAATTAAAGGAAACAGTCCTGTAATGTATCATCTGTTAGTTAAACATGTGCTCTCATTTATCTAATCAGTACATAACCAAAGCCAATTACTACAAATTAGCAACAACAAATGACAGCCTTTAATTAACTTGAAGCTATATCCTCTTATTTAAGCCCACAACCCAATATCTGGACCAATGGAAAAAGTTAACCGTTGGGGTGTTCAATATTGCACTTTCTCAAAAGGTAAAATAAAAATGGAGTTACTGGACTGAATGTAGGAATTAGGAATGTGGCAGTTTAACATTGTCATAGAACTGGTTTGCCAATGCAGTCAGCTCCTTCTGAAGATGTGGTGGGATGCAAGAGGGAGAAAGTCTTCCTGGACACTGTAAAGTGGTAGCAAGGCTCCTCATGAAGCAGCTGAAGACTGATAGAGGTGCTTAAGAATCCATAGTTTACCCATGTTTTCCAAAACACATTTTCCTTATGACTGCCAAAATACAGCGCTTTGCCCTCTTTCAGAGTACCTTACAAAATGTGAGTTTTGTGAAACTTCCAGGAGATAAGTTAGATAGTAAGGCTTTAAATATGTTTAAATATGTTGCTTTTTTTTTAAATACAGTCAATCATGTGATTGAGCTTTTATAAATACAACATGTTAGTTGAAGACATATGGTTTTATCAGTAGGGAATGTTTTGTATATTCCAATTTCTACTTGTTACAGGATAAGGACGTTTTGCTCCAACTGTTGTTCAAGATGAAGTTTTTTAAGAGACAATAAATTGCAGTATGGATTGTACAATCCTGCAACCAAATGTTGAACTTACTCTACTATGACAATTCAAAGCACAAGAGAATTTAGACAGTAAGAGGATCAAATTATTTTTGCCCTTGTATTTGGCTCACTTTTATGGTGGCCAAAATAAAGACAGAAGGGAAGGGCCTGAAGCTTAATCTAAACTCAGCACTTCTTCAACATGAAGTGACATTTTGGTGCTGTCAGAGTTCTTCCTGCTGCATGAAGCAGATTAAAAGGAGGAAGCTGGGTATTTTGCAACAATGCAAATGTAAATGCGTACGTGTACCTCAGATTTTAAAATGCAAAAATGTTTGCTTGAACCTTACTTTCCTTGGTGATTTGTTTTACATTAAAGTCCATTGGCTACTAATGCTGTATATCTTCTGTGAATGAACAGAAAATGTCAGTATTTAGGGTGACATCTTTGGAAGCCTTAAATGCATATGCAAGCACTTTAAAATGGCAGAATATAATTAGAGCTGTGAGTTTGGCAGTAATTACTACAAAATTACAATATTTTTCACTGTGCAGAAGGCAAAACTAAATGAAGTGGATGTGTTAGCATCTGGTAAGCGTGAGCATAGTTTCTTTGAGATGGTTGAATGTCATATTTGTGGCACTCTGAGTGAGATCTATGGCTGATTGTTCCTTACCATTCAATTGTTGCATCTCAATCTGCCCTGTTTATAATTGGAGGATGCCTCTTTCTGCAACTTGAAAATATAAGTGGGGAGGAGGTCAAGTTCTCTTTAGTCATTCAATCAGGAGTGCTCCAGTGCAATCACACATGCTACCATATTCTCAGGACCTATTAGTTGGGAAGGCAACTGTCTAGTATTTTCCCAGTGCAAATAATTGCCAGGGACAGAAGAGGCATTTTGAATGAAATTCTCCTCCTCCTTTTAAAATCTGGAAAAACACAGCTTTAATTCTGTTCCTGCAGATACTCTGTCTTCTCCTATTGTACACAGTACTGAGCAGAGTATTAAGTCCTGGCTTTGGTGCATGTATGAAATATTGGCATCTATTTCCTAGTGTTGAAAGAAGATTCATTATTTGAGATGGGTTATATGCATAAATTCCATACATTCTTAGATGTCAGTGAATTTCTCTCAGTGGTATGCTAAAGAGTATGTATACATCATAAGGGTGAATATATTAATTTTCTAGCCTATGGGTCAAAACGTGCATTTACTTCCTCACTGCTTTCCATATGTTCCAGGTATCCTTCCAAGAGGGTTTAGCTGCATCGGATTTTCTTTGAGTGCAAAGTTTCTATGGTGCTTTTGTTTGTTTCTTTGTTTTGTTTTGTTTTGTTTTTGTTGTGTGTGTCTGTGTTTCCTTTTTTTCCTTTCTGTTTTCATGCAGTGCCTTTTATACTGTTATTATGGTGCATGGCATATGTCACTGAATGTGAATAGTGATGAGAATTAGAAGGGAGATAATGGTAGCAAGATTTCAGTTTGGTTTTAAATGAATCTAGATGTTTTGCTTTGCCGAGTTTAAAACAAGCCTTATAAAACAGGTGAGAAAATGTCCTGTAATCTTGCTCAATTTCCATATTATTAATTAATGGGCTTCACTGAACTTAACTGACTTCTTAAAAACATTGCAAATGAGAGAAGCATGTATTTATTTGGTTCTGATCTTTGTCTTAGATAATTCTACAAAGCATATCCTACACTAAGGAATAGTGAGCAGTAAAAGTTTCATAAGAGAACTGAAATATCATTCCATTTTATAATTGCATGAAATATATTTTTATTAATTAATTTATTCATTTACATATTACTTCATGTCCAAAAGTTTTGCATTCTTCTCATAATGAAAGTAAGAACATACAGTACCTCTTCTGAAGTGTTTATGATAGTGTTTATAGTATCTGTATACATCCACAGTTAGTTCTGGTAAATGTGGTGGGGCCCTGCACAAGTTAATAAAAAGTTAATAAAAAAAACTCCACTGATTGTGGAGTTCCCTCTCACATTCCTCATAGGATGTAATAAAGACAAAGTAGTTTCATGATTTCTTTCTTTTCCCCCAAATGAGAGCAGTATATTGCATGTATTACAAATACTTTAATATGCAAGGCAAATACCTGGAGGATCTTATGTATGGACTTCCTAGAATACCAAAACTGGTAATAAGGAAGGCTCTACAAATAGATTTCTGAGTGTCTATGATGGCAAATAGAACTGAAACTGTAGGAATATTTTTTTTTAATCTCAGGATATATGTCCTTTTGTGTTTTTTTAATTTTTCTGAAACAAGTATTTTAATATGTATTGTAACTTAGTAATCAGAAGATAATTACATATAAAGATATTTAAAATTCAAGTAGGTTTGAGTTTGTTGGGTTTTTTTTTCCCCACATTTCCTTTGATCTATTTTTGCAGTTGCAGCCCATGTTTCTGCCTTGATTTACTCAACTATATTTGGCTTGGAAAATGTATTGTTACATTATGTACACTGACTATATGGTTTCCTGTGTTTGTATTTTTAAGTTGTTGAAATGCAAAAGGCAATAAATGCCCTTATTTTTCCTATCACGATTTTCCAATAGTTACTGTTTCATCCTATAAAATTGTTTAACTGTCACTGTCAACACATTCTTTGTCAGAGATCTTGCTTTTTGGAGTAAAATTGATAAATAATGATACCTTCCCAGGCTTCCAGCAGAGGTTTGGGCTGTGAGAATAGAAAATTATTGAACACTAATCAAAATATTTGGGAGCTATGGGTAATTTTAAGGTAATATAAGCCATTAGGTGGACAAGTTGCTCATTCACCTGTAGCTATAGAAATAACCCAACTCTGTTGTGCTACTGTCTTAGTGAGTAGATTTTACTTATTTGCTACCTAAGGAAACAAGAGGAGAAAGGAGGAAGAATTATCTGTTTAAAAAGATGATAAACAGAGAAAGAATGATGATTAAAAGGCCAGCAAGTTGCTGTACACAGAAGTAGCTATTGAGATTGAATAAGGGGAGAATGTATACAGCTCATTTAATGATTAGATGGAATTTGTTTTTTCTGAACAATATTCAAACATTTGATCTGCTAATAAGCAGGTAGCTTCAGTCTGAATACTGAATAGGCATTCACTAGATGTAATTCATCTGCAGTAAAATCTTACCAGCGCTTTATCACTATCTTTCCATAGCCTGTAGAGAGACAGCTTAGGATGACTTGGTTTCTAACTTTAGTCCCTCCACTAAATGCCTAAAATTAGGTGGGTTGAAAATGAATTTTGGGAACATGCCACTCAGTGGAAAAATTAGCTTTGAACCTGGAAACTCCCACCTGCAATCTGCATATTAACGTGTCAGAAACATGTGCTATATATGGGCGGGATAAAAACAGTTGTACTGTTTATGGACACGTTGCATTTCAGCTGAGATTCTATAATCATACTTGAGATAGCTTTCTGTGGCTATTTTAAACACGTTGAATTCTCATTGGCATATCTGAACTTTGCAAGCAAACATTCATAGATTTCATTCATCACCTTTGTTTGTTGCTCAGACTTATGTTGGTCTTCCTCTTGATATCCAGGAACTGAATTTTCGCAAATACCACAAACGACAATAGTGAATGATAAAAGCCATATAATCTTAGCCAGTTTTTAGAATTTGAAAATCTTTATCTTTCTTTTTTTTAAATCTATGCTGTGAACATTTAGAGAATATTGTCTTTTCCCCATAAAATATGGGGAATATTCTCTTTTCCCCATAAAATATACAGTCAAAAAATCTGGCTTACAACAGTATCAGCAGTGCCCTTTTTCCAAGTTACTAACCTTTCTTGAGCTAAGCCCTGAAATGAACCTATCAGGGATATGACCAGCATTTTATGACCTGGCCATGATAAATGGAGAATTAGTCCTGTGTTACTCTTCTATTCAGTTAATCATTTTTCAATTTTGAAACGGCAGAGGGAGATTATATTACATTCTTTATTGACCTTAGGAAAGCTATTTTCTCCTGAGTAATGTCACACAGTTCTTAACATCACACAAATGTGACGTTACCTAGGAGCTCAGTAATCTTGGTTCCCAGCATTAATGTTTAATTATATAATATGATTTATCACAATGTTGATTAATTTCCTTCAAAATGTAAGGCAAATGTTTTACAACAATGGTAACCATTAGTACTACACCACTGGGACACAGGACAATTTTATGTTCTTTTTATTAATTATGTCTCATGTTGTCCTGTCCTAGCAATAAATTTTTGTACTGGAGTTTCAGTGAAGAGGGTGACCAATGAAGAGCACAAAGGACAATCTTTGCCATTTTCAATTTCCTACTTCATGTGCTCTGAAATGCTCTCCTTAGCTTAAGTGCAGGTAGAGGATAGGAGGAGTGACCTGTTATCCAAACTTCCATGCTGATTCCTGAGTGTCTGATAGCAGTGCTTTTGAAAAGACTATTCTCAACTCTAAGAGCTTATCTAAACTCTCTAAGTCTGGCAGTAGGATAAAACTCTGGGTTTTTCCAACAAATAGCTTAATGTGTTTTCTTGAAGACTTTACTATTTTCAAATTTACCTATTATTTCTAAATTAAATTTTTCCTATTGCAACGATTAATTTATCTACAAATTTCTGTTTTCATTTTCTTCTTCTTCTTGACTGCCTAGATATGATTTTTCTTTTTCTACTGTGGGAACCTTAATTCTTTGCCTCCCGCACATCCATTCTTTTCTGTAGATGTAGATATTTTAAAAAAAATTACATTATTTATACATTTAAATAACAGGGGTGTTAGTTTTAAAATCCCCTTTGGTTCTTTTTCAGTTTCTTTTTTGGTTTGTGATAAAAGCCTAATTAATTTCCCTCATGCTTGAAATCTGTGGAGAGTTCTGTTTTTATATAAAAATAAAATGAGTTTTTATTCTGAAAACATTTCAAACACCCAAATTTGTCATTAGGGAATTCTGCAGCTTTCAAGCCTTTCTAGAAGACCATTATTTTTCATTATAAATGAGAGTTAAAATCTTTTGTGCCTGTGCTTGGATATAAGATATGAAGCTGTTACATCTGCTACTAAGAATGATGTAACTGATTTGGTATTTAAAAATGCCAAAGTGAGTAGGTAGTTGTGGGAGATGATATGAACACTTTTAGCAGGAGCCTTGCTTTCCAGTAACCATGGACCTTAATGTACTTTTATAGATACCTGAATTTTTAGCATTTATGAGTTGAGTTTTTCACTAGAGTCTTGTTTGAATTTCACCTTTGTATGTGGTATACAAATACTCAAGCAAACAATCAATTACATGTAAAAGTAGTTAGTTAACAAGCATATGAGGCATCAAGGCAAAGATAGAATTTGTAGTGAGTTAACATGGGACAGGAATAGCAATGTGAAGGTGGAGGAATCTATTTTGGAGCAGGGAGTTGTTCTTGTGCTTTAAAAACCTTCAGGAACTTATAACAGGCTTTTTTGAGCTTTACAGCTAAAACTGCTTTGTAGATTTTACCCCTTTCAATATTCACTTTATTGAAATACTTTGTTTCAAAAGTTTTGTACCACAGATAGTACAAGGCATTGCATTTGTTTTGCTTCACCAATTAATACATTCTTTTCTTTGTTGTTTTCTCTGAGTTTGGGTTTTTAATCTGATAGTTGTCATTGACATGTGGGAGATACATGCTGAAAAGGAAGTGAAAAGGTCCTTCTACCTTAAGGCTAATATTTGCTATTTTTACTGCGCCCAAAGAAAAATATTCAATGAGAAAAAGTATTTTTGTGTCACTCTAGTATTAGTCATAAGAGCTAAAGCATTAACCAAAGGCTGCATGCCACACCTACAGTGTAGCATTTTGCTCTTCTGTGCTGGTACTGTTGGAGTCCTTTCCTCATTGCTTTGAATGCCTTGAATTCAGCACTGGATGCTGCAGTCTTCTATTGTGGTGCAGGTCACGTAGCAGTGAATGAACAAGGTTGCATGAATAATGTGCTTTTTATTCAGCGATTGGATAAAAATTAATGCCCTCAACACCTACGTACATTCAATCTCCACTGCTTCCTGTGTGCTTATTCTTCCAGAAGCTTTAATTATTTATCCTTGGAGAGAATTTGACAGTTACAAGTAGTCACGACTCAGCAGATTAACCATACGAACACCAGAACCCAATCTCCATGTCAAGTACACTTGAATGTCTCAGGAATCAAATGTTGATTTTGAAGTGATGTGACTCCAAATTAAGAGGGAAAAAACAGCATCCCCAACTGCTTCATATTTTTTAATCCAACACTGTCTTTAATTAAATTAAAGTTGGTTTAATATTCTTGCTAATTTCAAGAGGTAGTCTGAAGTGTGTGATATGCTCTAAATACTAACACAGGCATTCTGCAATGGAAATACATTTTCAGGAGAGAATTAGGGAAAGCAACATTAATTAATAAGCCAAAATATGTGCATGGTTTCCCATCATGCAGTATTGCATAGTGATGAGGAAAAAATGATTTACATAGGATACCTGCAGTGTTTGCTACTTGATCTTTACAAAGTATTCAAATTAAAGGAAAACTGCAGGTGTAGTAGGAGTCAATATAGCTATATACACCAAGAGGAGAAACAGCCTTGAAAATAAACTGCAACTTCTTTATATTGGCTAGAGACAGAGAGGGAGAAAAGCATGTGTGTGCATGTGTATATATATAATTAAATCTGTAAACATATTTTGTTCACTTGCTCTGAGTGTAAGAATATCACCAAAGAAACAGTAAGATAATTTTTCATGTGACTTTTTTTTATACTAAGAATATTTATTGTGTGGCTGTATTTTAGAAGACAATGCCAGAAAAGCCAATATTAGACTACCTTGCTGCAGCTTGTTGAATAATGCTACTGTATTATTTTACTGGACCGCATGAATCACAGCAGGTGGGAGCATATCTTTCTGCACCATCAGACTGCATAATGTAGGAGTATGCCCAGCACTGGTAGCTACTAATGATTGATTTAAGCCTTAAGAATTACCCAGAAGAGCTGTACCAAATACTGACCTTATCTACCCATGCTAAGAACAGACTCAAAAGTGTAATGTGCAGTGGTTTTGTTTTGTGCTTTTGTTTACAAACAGTAAACAATTGGGTGACTGATTACAGCAGCAATTCACCTAGAGTTGTGACAGCCTCTCTGAAATTTAAATAAACACCAGTTATTTTCCTTGAAAGTAACTGACTGGTCTAATGAGGAATTCACTCACAGAAGACATGTTCCCTGTGTTAAACAAAAGAATAGAGAAAATACTAACAGCAGCCCATTTTTACCTTTTGTTCTAGGAATTATTAACTGTTAAGTTTACTTCAAGCCAGTTGATAAACTGCAAATTGCACAGTATCATATTTAGTTGTATTGAAATGAATGTGCAGCTTAACTTCTGGACCGGTGGCTGAGGTTTGCCTAACTAGTGAGAAATTATGAGATGTATGTTCTATCAAGGAATGATAATCACAATCATGGTGAGATGAGGGATGAACTGAACTGGTTCTAATTGCTTTTGTATGTGGAATTTGGCAAACTCAGATTTAAAGTCTTTGAGTGTTAGCCTGAGAGATATTAGATGAGATAAACATAATAAAAACAAGTGTGCCAAAGTATGGTGATGTCCTGCGGTACTGTCAAGTGTCTCTTTTAAACATTAAAGTTTGTAAGAGGTTTATCCCAGTCTGCACGAAGATACGGGTGACAGGCAGGTTTGCATACTTTGTGAGAGAGATTAAGGGCATTATGAGTGGTCTTAGGATTTCAGAGAAAGGAAAATGTGGTTCAACTTTTATTAGAAAATCATTAATGAGCCTATGATTCTTAATCGCAAGTGTGAACACTGCTCTGTGGCATACACAAAATCTTTTTGCTCCAATTAAATGACAGCAAAACTACTCCTGCTAACCATCTGGGTTATACTGCCAGCATCTTGACATTTATCTGTGAAGTTTTGTGATGCAGGTAATATGTAAAGCATGTTTATTAAAAATGGTGGACTTTAAGAAATGCAGGCTAATACTACGATGCCTCTCTCTCTGGAGACATAGGTATAATTTCACCTTTTCCTCTTCCTGCTTTTTCCATGAGTGTGTTGTTACTTAATGTCTTCCAAATCTCCCCTTCTTTGTAGTTTTTGGCTGAATTTGTCAGTGGTTTCATTAGCTGTTGGTCTAACAATGATAAGCAGTTAGAGGATACTGAGCATCTGCAGAGGTAGCCAAGGAGTGGAAAACAGGCTAAAACTACATATACATAGTCATGATGTATATGTAAAAGATGCTTTTATGGTGGATGCATTTTATGGTAGGAACTCATTCTGATTTTTTTGGCCAAAGTTCTGTTCAAAATGAACAAATTAATGATGGTTTAGAAAATCAGTATCTTTCCCAAAAAGGCACTTAATAGCTGTTAAAAAGTATTTTCATCTGGTGAAGTTCAGTTACATCTCTAGTAATTCATGCTAAATGAATATTCTGCTGGTTTAACCAGTGTTTATTTATTAATGGGATTATGGACATCTGCTGTACTGAGAAGTTGCATTTTTTTTTTTATCTTGAAGTAAAAATGTAATGATAAAAGGGAAAACTTGAAACAGCCTCTTTATTTTTGATTATCTATGTTATAGTAATTTACCTGGGAGTTTCTTCAGTCATCCTTTTGACCTATTTGCAGTTTTGTAACTACAAGGTGTTTTTAGGCATAATTACAGAAAGACCAGCCATATGATCCTCCCTACCCTGCTCATATGTCATGTGCATCACCTTTCCTGGCAGTATACACCCTTTCTTTTCCTTAAGTGATGGAGAGGTAATTTCTGCTGCAAAGGACCACCCTAAGGGCTGAGCAAGATGGTTTATCTACTGATTACATTTTATAGACTGCTTTCTTTCATGACCACCAAAAGCTGAAGCAGCAATAGAAATTGGGTTGCTGGTCATTACTGTGTGCTTCTAAAGAGATGAGACACTTGGGCAGGACATTTCTGCCCTCTTAAACTGTGGACTTATTTTTTGATGAGATACCACACTCCTTGCTGCTGTAACATGGTGGTGTGGTTTAACCCCAGCCAGCAACCAAGCTGCTTGCTCACTCCCCCCAAAATGGGATCAGGTAGAATTGGAAGGACAAAATGTAGGAAATTTGTGGATTGGGATACAGACAGTTTAATAGGGAAAGCAGAAACTGTGCATGCAAGCAAAGCAAAACAAGGAATTAATTCAGTGCTTCCCAAAGGCAGGCAGGTGTTCAGCCATCTCCAGCACAGCAGGACCCCATTACATTTAATGGTTACTTGTGAAGAGGAACACCATCACTCCAAGCATCCCCCCTTTTCCCTTCCAGGTATCCCCGCCTTTTCCCTTCTCTCCCACTTTGTATCCTGAGCATGATGCCCTATGATCTGGAATATCCCCTTGGTCAGTTGGGGTCACCTGTCCTGGCTGTGTCTCCTCTCAACCTCCCATGCACCCCCACCTTCCTCACGAGCAATGCCATAGGAAAAGCAGAAAGGGCCTTGGCTCTGTGTAAATGCTGCTCAGCAATAACAAAATCATGCCTGTGTTATCAACCCTGAGTTCAACACAAATCCAAAACACAGGCCCATACTAGACACTGTGGTGAAAATTAACTCTACCCCAGCCAAAACCAACACGTGTGGCCTTGCAGGAACTTATAAGTTTTTCATTCTCCTTATCGCATTTGTGAGTGTGATTTGCTTGGAGGTTGTGTAGCTACCTGTAGATGCTGATGCTCTAGAGAGAATTAATGTGCTCTGTAGAAAGGAAGAGCTCCTTCCAGCTTTGCTTGCATGTTGGACAGCAGAGGGCAGGTGTTAGTTTTGTGTGACTGAAAGCTTGTGTGGAAAGCTTGTGTGTACCCATGTCCATCTGCGTACTAGAAAGGGTTAGGAAGATGTAGGGTAGAGCAATTACATATAGATTATGCTTTTTTGTGTGTGTATGTAGCAATTTTTTTCTAGCAGAATATTCATTTACTCTCCCTTAAAAAAACCCAACTATTGTTTTGGCAAATAAAATGTAAACACAAAATAAAAATGGTATTGGCAAGGTGAGAAAGAGTATCACTCCAGACACATTACCATCTACCTATGCATAACTATACCCAAACCTCCCAATATCCTCCTGTTCTCTCATTTGACTTTCATCATGGTGGTCAGTAAATGTATTCTACTACAGACCTGTATATGTATTCTGATACAAAATTTTATGTAGTAGACTTACTTTTGCCTTAACTGTTGAGTTTTGAATTTAATTACACATAAGGATTTTGTTGCTGCATGCAGTCCTCATGCTTGTAGCTAAACAACAGATTTCTTCTGGTGTAGATATTCCAGTCAAGCATATGTTGGTAAGGTGCTGTTCAAAAGCAGGCTTAGTATTTGCACACTGTTCAGAGCAAAGTTGTGTATTTACTGGTAAAGTTTCTTGCACTTGGTTAGAGGAGCAGCTTTAGTAGGACAAAGAATTGCTGTGACACTGTCTTGGTAGTCCTAGACAGATATAGTGCTGTTAGTCTTTAAAATAAAGTCTTCATTGAAGGATAATTGCAGTTCATGGTGGTCCGTAATAACTGTTAGAACAGACACGTAACAGGTTGCTTCAGTGGCACATGATAATTTTGTAACAGTATGGATCCTAACTCTTTCATATCCTAGTCAAAGTGAGTGATAACAGCAGACAATCAACATCTATGCAGTGCTAACATGTTGACTGTAATGATAGCGTTCAGTCAGTCTCAGATGTGCTGTCGCTTAAACTTGAACTAACTGGAGACAGCAGCACTAGTGTTGCCACTGGATTGTAAGGCTGATTGTTTCCAGTGCACCTAATAGTAGGATTTTTCTTTCTGCTTTACTTATTTCCATAGCAGACCTTCTCAGGCTGTATGGTAGCTTCAGCATTCCTTTTTCCTCTCTTCATGAGCTGTGTCTGTGTGTCTGCCAGTGGCATTTCTCCTCTACCTCTTCATCCTGGCAACAGTGCTTCCTTGAAATCCAATTCAAAGTGAGTACTGGGCAGTTCTGAGATTGGGCTGTTGATGTATAATTTCTCCACAGACCCTCATAACTGACCATTTTTCCCCATTCATCCCATGGATACCCACCAATTACCTGTGCTCATCCAGTGGGCTTTGGTTTCTGCTTGTCTGTTCAAACACTTGCCATGTTTTTGCTCCAGCCTTTCTGCAGTCTGTCCTTTCTGCATCTTTTTGCTGTTACTCAAATCTGGTCAAAAGCATATACCCAAAGTCCTTTGGAGAATTGCTGACCCTCAGAATACCAACTGTTTTCATGCTAACTCAGCCTTAATTGTACTGAAGCTTCTCAGGGGCTTGACCTGTTTGAGCAAACAAAGCACATTTTCTGAGGGTACCTAGAGAAAAGTACTGTATACTTTTGCTACAGCAAAAAAATATACAGGTTGCTGTGTATGACAGTAGGGTGGTAAAGATATTTTTATCTCCATTTGTCGGCCATTCTAAGCATTTTTTAATCTTGGAATCCCTTTTAGAGTTAAGGGTGCTTGCCTCCCTTCTGCTCTGCTTCAGTGCATGGATCTTCAAACAGAATTTCTCAGTCTTCACACCCGCAGCCATTTCACTTAGTTCCTTTCCTTACATTACTAGCAATGTAATTTGTAAACTTTAATCCAGTTAAGTGAAATTTAAACAGATGTTTAAATCCCTCCATCCAGCCCTGCCTCATTATCATGTCTTACACAGATTTGCCATCATGTTTTCCATATGTATTGTTGTGTTTAAGGTAGGCCAACTCAAATGCAAGGAAGAAAATCAACCCAGCTAAGAAAAGGGTGCATCCTTAATACATGCAGGCACGTGGGCATATCTGCACATATGCACTTATCTGCAGATGCCTCTTTCATTTGACTGTACCCAGAAAGAAGCGAACCATCGCCTCAGGTCAGAGAACAAAGTAGCATAAGCATAAACAGGTATGGTGATTCATATCAGCTATATGTATGGATAATGCAGAAGTAGTCCTTATTTTTAATTCACTGGGAATGAGTGCTGTGAGTGCTGCTGTTAATAACCCTCCACTGGTACTATTATCCACTACTGCAGAACTGCTGGAATTTTTTAGTACTGGAGTTGATCAATAATGGCTTTGCGTGTAGCTCCATGTTTGCCAGGAGCATCTGTAACGTTTGGAGGCACAAGTTAATGGGTTCTGGTTCAGGGTGAAGTGGATGCAAGTGGGTCTTAGACACTTGTCCTGGCCTATGCAATTCCTTTCCCTCTTCACCATTCATGACTGAAGTTATTTGGAGTCTAGAACTGATCTAGCTGAAAGTAACCCCCAAAACCCCACAACAGTTTTTTCTGTGTTATTCTTCAGCCAGGTGCCACACACAGCATGCACTTTATGGCAACATGGCAAACATGATACAGTCTGAAAAGGTCTGCTGTCCCCAGATCTCTACACATACTGCCAGAATTTTGGTCTGATGTGCGACAGACAAAGAGTAATCTGTACTCTCAGTTGGTGTTTGGTTCTTACAGTTTTGATGATAGCCTTTTAATTAGGGGAAGGGAAACTAGTGGGTTTGGGAAAGTCTGGGTTAATGGACTGCTGTCTGCTCAGGCAAGGTATAGTTAGTCCTTCCTGATGCCAAGAGTTACAACAAAGTGCACTATGCATTTTTTCACAGAATCTTTTCATTGCTACTCTTCTTGCCAGCATTTAGCTATCCTAACAAATGAATAGATACTAGAACATAAATATTCTTACGGTGGCAAAGAACATATTTGTATCTATACTGTATAAGTAATAAATAATTTTTTCATGGTTTTAAAAAGCAAAATAGAAATAAAGTCATTTTCATTAAAATAAACATACAACCTAAGAAATCTTGTACAAAAAGTCAGACACAATTAAAATTCCCAGACTTTCATTTGGATTTGGAAATGGAGAATGAAATTTGACTCCTATTGGAATCAATAGGAATTTGTGAAGTCAGATTTCATATACGGGGGAGGGGTTTAAAAAAAACTTTGCAAAACTTTCCTAGGAAAATTAGATATGAACAAAATAATAATAAAATACTCAAAAACGTATCAAAACCAAAAAATAGGCACCTTATTACAATATAGAAAAGAAAACTATTGAATTATTAAATACACTTCATGAATGAGAACCAGAACGATGCCAGGTTAAAAAATAAATAAATGACTGGCTTTCAATCTGAAGAAGACAGCAAAAAAAGTTGTTGCCTAATTTGTCAGTGAACTAGGTTGCTATTTTCTTTCTCCTCCAAATCACAGGTTTCTGTTTGTTTAAAATAGAAACACTTGGAGACACATGGACATTAATGCATATATGCCCAGAAGAGGCATCATTTCCATCAGTATGAATGAATCATGGGACCATGTTATGGGCTTCTCATTACATTATTCACAGTGCAGTATATTTTGTACACCGTGCCATGGTTTGTGGACGCAAAAGAAAATGTGACTGCATTTCTTAGGGGAGAGTCCCTCTCTAGGGTGAGGGTCCAGCTAGGGTGTGACTCCTGGGGCAGAGGGTGGAAGCTTGGGACAGAGAGAAAGAGTAAAAACCATAGAAACACAGGATCATTTAGGTTGGAAGGGACCCATTATATACCAAGGTCTGCATTGGATGCAGACAGCCAAACAGACATGACTGAGCTTTAGATTGTCTGTTTTTTAGGATATGCAGTTCTGTTACACTGCTGCTAATTCTCTAGTTTCAGGGTCTGGCTGAAAGAAAGAAATAATTAAAATTTGGGGGCTTGTAAGGATTGAATTAGTGTTGGTTTGTAGATTTTAATGCACTTCACTGTCTGATCCTTCTTTACAAAAGCTCAGTGTCATGTTCAGATTTGGGTATTATCTCAGATATGTCTTTCCTGTGAACTTTTGTAGTGTGTTGACTTATAGCAGTTGGCTCCTCGGGAACTACTAATGGAGCAGAAGGAATTACAGGTTTCGTTTTCTTCCAAGTATTTAATGTCATATTTCAATGGGTGAACATGTCTTAAGACAAAATGGTTTCAGTATTTCCAACTAACAGCAAAAACAGCCTCATGAACATTGTTTAGGGTCAGCTTCTGGTTCAAAATACAAGCATCTGCACAAAAATTTGTAGGCATATTTGAGACCTTAATTTTAAACTCCATTGATGTAATTTAAGTTGGAAGTTGATCATTAATGATTAATAATCACTGATCTTGAATAGTAATACTTTCAACAGTACAGTTTTCCAGAGAATAATTTGCAAAACCACAGATAATGCTCCCATTTCCTGGTGCAGCCCACCCTTAGCAATAATGTTGCCATGGAAACAGCAAAACTCTGATCCAGTGAAAGAAAAGGGGTGAGGATGAAAGGGAGATGGGGGCAATTTATAGCACTTCTTTTTTTTTTTTTTTTAATAAATAAATTAACTAGGATTTGTTAGAATAGTTTTGGTTTCAGGTTGGGGTTTTTGGGGAAAGGAAAGGAGGTGTTCCTTGGATTTTGGTTGGTTGGGTTTTCTGCTACAGGAAAACAGCGCCCTTTAGCTACGGGCCTTCAGGGTTTTTTGCATAGGACAGTAAGCTGAGGTCAGAGTCAAACACTCATTAGGGAAAAAAAATCTAAGTCATGTGAGCCCAGTCTATGCTTTGATTCCTGAAAAATGTTTTGAAGTAGAAGTATATAGTACTGGCATTGACAGGAAGTTCAGTGCCTTTCAATAATTTTTGCTGCTGTGGGATGAGCCCCCCTTGAAATCACAGTAGGATGTAACTGAGCTCTGTGGGCAGGTAGATTAGAGAAAAAGAGGAATACAGAATATGATATATTAAGAATGTGTGAACAGAACATATAGAATTGTTTAGAATTTGTTAAAATTAAAATAGCTACATACTTCTTAAGAAGGTTAGATCATAATGCCTTTTAGCTTATCCTGATGTCATCTTGCTTTTCGGTTAACTACATCACCTGAAGCTGTCTCACATAAAGAATGCTGGATTAGGTTGATTAATAAATACAGGGGTAAGAGATTTCTGATATATGTCTATCTCGTGTTGTGCAAAGAATGCTGATATTTTTCCTTCTTCATTATCAAGATGTGTCCCCACAGGATATTAGAGATCTTTGTACTATAGAAATACTACCTTTTTATTTGAAGAATTGACCACTCATTAATATGGAAGATTCAGCAAGAACATTTACTAAAGCAGATCATTAACACTTGTGTCCATCATATTACAATGTGAGGAATAGCATCCTATTTGCTGATGGCTTAATGGTACATCACAGTAACAGTAATTGTTTAGAATTTGTCATAAAGAGGAATGCTAACTATGATTCCCTATGGCTACTTTTTGTGTAGTATTAAAACTCTTAGCAACACTTATATTTCTGTTTTTCTGACATGTTCAATGTTTCTTATAACTTAGCTAACCCAAATTCAGTTTGGAGGGTTTTTTTGATCCAAAGTCAAGGTCTTTCTCATTTGTCTTAAATTCAGTTTAGGCAGCAAGCAATTTTACTGCTACCAGGCAATAACTGAAAATGCAAATATTTCAGCAGAATTTCACATTTCTAGCACTTATTTGTATAGAGTACATACTTGACCACAGTGTGTTACTGGAACAACGTATTTTTGCCAAGTCTGATTATATGATTAATATTTTTCTGAATATGATCACTAAAAGTCACCTTTTTTGCATTCTGGAGAGTTTCTTACTATAGATTGGAGAACACAGTGGTGGTATTCCATGTGTTTCCTGTTTATGGTGGTCACATCATCCTACCTGATTTGGCTTGTGTATTGGCAGTATCTCCTACATTTGCCACAATTTAAAACTATTTAAGCCTCAGCAAAATGTAGTTTCTCCCTATAATCATGTCTCCAGCATAATTTCTTTTCTTCCCTTTGTGGTTAAGAAAAATTAGTAGCTTCTGAAATACAGGCTGCAGAGGTAGAGACAGAAGGAAAAAGGTGGCAGCTAAGAATAAGTCCCAAGAACTGCTTGGAGGAAGAAAAGGAGGAACAGTGACATGAGACAAGAACTAAATTAGAGTGAGAAGAGTATCCATGAGAAAACAGAGCTAAAAAAAACCAACAGAAAAAAAATCCAAAAAAGAAAGAATGGTCTAAGATTCCAAAATTACCAGTAGTTTGTAAGAAATGCTGCATTTGTCAGTACACCCCCTCACTGTGTATGTATTTCTAGGATTACATATTATTTTTCACTTACCTAACATTGAATTTCCACCTGCCATTTTATTACTGGGTGGACAAATAAATAATTGTTCCATGGGCATTTATTAATCCTTCGTAGTCTCTGGCTTACAGGCCTACAAAAAGAAGAAAAGGAAAAGGCTCATTTTCAGCTTGGATCCACTTTCCGTGCTGACGTAGCATAGGATGCAACTAGAAGTAAGAAAGAAATTGTGCTCTGAGTGTCTTGCTCTCTTGCTATGATAATAGCAGCAACAAGCTTGTTTAAGGCAGGCATGGTAAAGTCAGTGTGCAAACTCCAGACACAGTGCTGGAAATGCAGAAGACATTATAAATGCTCTGGCAATAGCTAGAATGAGCTAGATCCTAATTTAAATTGCAGTTTATGCCTATTACACAGTCTCCTAATTTCATTCATTATTTCCTGGAGTTGGATTTGAACCTGCTGCCTGCAGGGCAAAATTATGTACTGTTTCTGGTCCCAGGAACTATAAAAGGCAAGGTTTGGAACTGTTCAGTTCTCCTACCCTAGGACTGATTCCTGATCAGACACTGAAATAGGCACTGGACTTCAAGCAGTGGGTAATTCAGTGGCTTCTGCTCTGCACTGTCTAATGTCAGACTTGCAGGAGAGCTCTGCATCCAATGGATGCCTTGGAAGCTGTCCAGTGGAAGTTTCAAAAATTAGACCTTTTGCTGGTGTTCTGGGAAGCTTTTATGCTCTAGCTTTCCCTTTGCCTACCATTCCCTGGAGTGATGATCATACTGCCTTTAAATATCTACTGTGCTAACAGGGTAAATAAGGGAGAAATAAGTATATGCATTTTTTTTTTTCAAGGAGAGCTTTTGGGTTTGTTTTTGTGGTTATTTTTATGAGGCTTTTTCTTGGTCGGGTGGGGTTTTCTTTGGGGTTTGTTTGTTTGTTTGTTGTGGGGGTTGTTTATATGTTTAGTTTTGTTTTTGTCAGAGGTCTCTGAAGACAAACCTGCAAAATCTGTGAATCTGCGGGCGCACAGAGAGCAATCGAATATCAAACGAAATGTGCACATTCATGTTCCTATGCTGGATGTAAATGAATTGGCTGAATGAACACAGTCGGGGAGAAACACAGATCTGACTCCACGGTTTTCCTCACCTGCTGCTCCTGTGGACAACCCAGGCATTTCTACGGCAGCACCCTTGTCTTCCACGGGGGTTTCGCGACCCACTCCCGTCTGCCGATGTGCCGGCTTCATTTTCCGGTGTTGCAGCAAAAAAGGTGCCGCCTGTGCTGGAAATGGGATCTTCCACTATTTAGCAAGGCTTTGCTGAATGAGTCATCAAAGCCGGCTGGTATTGGCTGGGCTGGTGAGCACCCAAGGGATTGCCTGGCAGAGGCTGCGAGGCCTCGCTTCATTCACAGAAATGTGGGGATGCTAGCCAGCCCTTTCATTCACACGCGCAGCATCTCATTCACATTTTGCAGTCCTGCTGGCCGCTTCTAATGAGGAGAGCCGTTCGGGAGCAGTAGGGTTTTCTGGGCAGTTAAGACACGTAAAAATAGGCTATGGTGTGTATATCTGCTGTTGCTGTGCTAGGAGGATGACGAGAGGAATGAATGCTGTGAGGATGCTGTAGCAGGTTTGCAGTGTGGTGATGAAAGGCTGTTCTGCAGATCAGTAGAAAACTGCTTTACATTGACTAGGACATTGCCATTATTTATCACTGCTGGGATAAGAGGTGCTGACTTAATTCAGTATGTCATGAATATACTAATTAAATACCTGTATTTAAGCTGGCTGTTTCACTGTATTTGCGGTTTGTATACTGCAGCCTTTAATCGTGGGAGAAGGAAGGAATTCCATAGGCTTTTTTCCTTTAAGTTGTGCTGCAGTTAGTAATGTATTTCAAAAATTATTTTGCACTATGCAACTTCTCTGGTCTGAATTTGTTTATAATGCAGTATGTTATCCTGCATCCAAAAAATGTTTTGCAAAGCAGATTGATTTATAGGAAAAAGCCATATGGCTTGTGATGGGCATTGTGTATCACAGTGCTGTACACACTTGGACTTTTAAAGAAATTGCAGGGGAAATGAAATACCTTTTTTTTTTTGCATGTTTTGCTACTTCTCCAGATCAAGTGTTTGTGACTGACATTTATGCTTAATAAAGGCTTCTTTTTTTTTTTTTTTTTTTTTTTTTTTTTTTTTTTGGGATTTTTTT
>VXBN01006449.1:211588-274928 GCA_013397395.1 Sinosuthora webbiana
GAACATGACCAAAAGAGGGAGATTTTATCTTAAGATGTTGTCTAAGCTTGCTCAGCACCATTTCCATCCTTTGGATATATTGTTGCACTAAGATGCCTTTACTTCCTTTTTTAGCTCTTACTAATTTAGGAATTACACAAGGGAGAGAATGTCTCATGGGGCAACAACATCTTTCCTGGTTGGCATTTGACATTGCTCACCTTTGATAAAATAATTATAAGAAACAGAATTGTCTCTTTTTTTTATAGACAAGCTGCTTTCATGAACCACGGGACATTTTAGAAACTGCTGTAACCTCCTGAAGAATTGGAATGTTTTATAAACTGCCTTTCACTATCAGCAAATGTAGGGGCCATGTTTTGTTGCCACATGTTGAATGCAGAATGCTACAGTGTAATTCANTTTTTTTTAAATTTTTTTTTTTTTTTTTTTTTTTTTTTTTTTTTTTTTTTTTTTTTTTTTGTAAATTGATTGTGTTGAAAAAGTAAGCAGCAAGCACTAACTAACTGGAAACATTGTATGAACTCTCTCTTACAATACATGAATTTCTGCCAAGGAGAGAAAAGATGGAAAAAAAGGAAAGGCAGGTCTGCTTCATATTGGGCACAAACTGGAAGCTGCAGGTGCCAATTCTAAGCTGACCCTGGCTTTGGGAGTTTTGGGAGTGGTGGTAAAAAGGGGTCTCAGGTGAGCCTGCTGGGGCCGTTGGGGGCCTGGTGGTACCCCTGCCTCCCAGAGCTGCTCTGCCTCTTCATAGCCTTTGTGCTGCAAGGAAACTTTCCAGAGATTTTTCATTATTTAAATACAGCCTTGGAAATCTCTCCCCTTATCCCTTTTTTCTGCACAGTGGAGGTCATCTTTTGGGCACTCTTATAGAGAGCACAGGAAAATATAGCTTTGGTGTAGGAGAGTTAAATATTGATAAAGACTCAGAAAAAGTTCTGGTTTAATTGCTGGACTCTTTCGATGAAGACCAGGGGTACACATGGCATTCATATAAAAAAGTACGCCCTCTCCCTCCATGCATGTTTTGCATTTTCAGTTTTAACAGTGACAGGTCCTTCCTACATCACACCTCCAAATGCACAGTTTAAAAAGCAGAACAGTATATGCATTTCAGATATTTAACATGGGTCTGTATTTGGCATAGTGGAAAAGCACCTGTTAGATCTATTTTCTTCTGAGTCTGTGCTTTAATGACACTCGTCATCAAGAAGTTCCACTTGCTAATGACTCTCTTACTCTCTATTGGCTGAGCAAGAACAAGTTCTTTAATAGCTAGATATATTTACAGTGTCCATATTTACAGTTTCAAATGTCTAATTATGATTTCCAACTATTGAAGCATATTGTTTTGGCTGCAGAAGCTTTTGTGTGTTTGTGTTAAAGGAATTCTGATGCAGAACATAAGCTGCTGGAACTAATCTGCATGGTGGTTTAAAGGGAAATCTATCTTAGTGGATATTCAAGGTAGCAGCAAAACAGACTGGAAAGAGTTCACTGAATTAAAGTATGCAGCTGTGAAAATGAGGCAATTCATCTGTGCTACTGCAGTGCATACTCTAAGTGGTTCAGACTGCAATAGTTGCATTCACTGTTATTGTATATTTTTAAAATTGAACCTAAAATGTATAGAGCTAAAACTTGTGGGGTTTTTCCTCAAATTTAGCTTTTTTTAAGGGAAATTTTTGGCGCATACAAAAAATTGAGGCTTAATATAGAATGTGTTTACATTTAAAGTAATAGAATAAATCTCTCTCCATTGTGAGCTTCAGATTCTAACATGCCTGAGGTTTTGCATACAAGAACATTTACCTGTAAGATAAGAATATAAGAAATTTTGTTCATGCAAAACTACTGATAGGGGATTTTTCTGAAATCTTGTGAAGGCCCTATTCATTTAGCATCTCTACTACATAAATATTTTTGGTCATGATGTTGGCAATCTTGTTTCGTCCAGCTGCAAGTAAGAAATAAGAAAAAGGTATTTTATTTGAAGATGTTTTGTTTTCAATGCCTTTTGAGATGGAGATTAGAAAATTGTCAAAAGTGAAATTTGTTTCTCAGTTATATCTTTCCCCTCTCTAGCAAGAAGTGAAACCTCAGAGTTGACTTAAGAAATTGCTTTTAGATATGAGATAAAATATCTTCTTCTTTTCCTAGCTGAATCTTTTGCCTTTTTTAAGAGGTTCTGAGTCTTTACGGTTGAGTTGATTGTGAGATGCTGCCAGAATACTTTCACAGGATAAGACAATTCATATGAAGGGTTTGCTATCATTTGCCACTTAAGAATTGTTAGACTGAATATATTGAGACATATAATCTATTTTTGCCAGAGAAACAAGTTCTTGTACAAGAGGAAATATGAAGGTGTTGGCCAGAGTTGGAGATATTCTTGGGAAAAATGTGTTCTCTGATCCATTGCTATAGAGGTGAACCACCTCTTTTCAAGAGGGATGAAACTGACAGTCATATCCATCATCATTTCTACTAGTATGAAAGCTCTGTTGGTTTACTTGTCTCATGGAGGATTTTGTGATGATAAATTTACACTGAGTGGTTGAGGCTTATCTGTAGTTGAACCCCAAAGAAGATTTTCTGTTCCGTTTGCACTCAATCAATCCTTACTTAGAGTTTTCCGTCTGGATTGGAACATGCAATCTTTAATGAGAAAAAAACCTTTGGGGAAA
This sequence comes from Sinosuthora webbiana, assembly GCA_013397395.1. Lineage (NCBI taxonomy): Eukaryota > Metazoa > Chordata > Aves > Passeriformes > Sylviidae > Sinosuthora > Sinosuthora webbiana. The sequence goes on from VXBN01006449.1 coordinate 214,279, forward strand.
ATATTGATTCACTGTAAAGCTCTGCACATGATTACTTATTGGTATAAAAATTACCAACTGCAAAAGCATGAAAGCACAGAAGACAGCCTTTCTGTTTTTCATGGCAGCATATGTTTATGACACATTTTTGGTGCCGGATTCTGATAGTGTCTAAATATAGGGCCTTTTCCTCATTCAGAACAAGGCGGCCAGTGTTTCTTTCATGCAGGATTGCTGCTTCCACAACCAGGTATGCTGTTCTGCATATAGCAGGAAAGCTATAGGGCAGAGGTACAGACTGGGGGCTGTGGCATATACTGGTAGAGCACAGTCATCAGGTGCCCCCAGAGACATGCATATATATCTGAAGATATGTCTTGCCCCAAGGGGAGGAAGGGCATGAGGCTATGGCATGTCTGAGAGAGCATGTTAGCTAAGCACCCATATTAGCTAAGATTTTAATATGGTGTTATGTGATAGTTAAGCAGACAATTTAAAGACAAATATATTTATATTCCAAACTATTCAAACTTTTCAGAGAAACTGAAATCTCTGCAGCTTACTTAAAACTCTGTGACAACTGCTTATACAAATTTATTTCTCTCTGAATATCTAGTCTTGGTTGTGCCCACAGCTTTTTCTAATATTATAACTTACTCTACATTAGAAATGTCACAAACAAATTTTCCATTCCATTATTCTACTGAAAGTGGCTAGGTAAACTAGCATAAATCTGAATGGTTTTGTGCATGCAAGACTTCCTTTTAACCACACTGCTATCTGTTCAGCGGATCATAGCCATCATTTTCAAAGGCTGCCTCTTCTGCTCATCAAGTGCTTTGTATTTTCAACAACACCTGAAGTGAGAGGGTATCCTGCAGACTTCTGTGATGCCAGTTTGGGTGAAATGTTTGCCGCGATAATGGCAGGACAATGGTTCTCAACCTACAACATTTGACAACACCCTCTTAGCCATGGGCAGCTCTTAGGGTAAAAAAAGAAAACCAAAAAGAAGCAAAACCCCACAAAACAAAGAAGCAAAATGCCACAAAACAATAAACAAACAAAAAAGACGACAAAAACAAAGAAAAAAGGCTTTTGCACATTAGAGTGCAGGCCTTGCTAATCATTGAGTCCAGAAAGATTTACCAGATTCCCAGATTTATGTTCCAGTTGGGTAGCTGAGCCACATCCTTGGGTTACTGACAAGTATGATATTTTAAAGGGCTTTACATGTACTTTTTTTCAGTATGAACACAGTACCACTATATTTAAAAGATTTCAAGTGTTTATTCAATCAAATCATATAAATGATATACATACAACTACACTATGGTTTCCATATGAAGTAAAGTATCAAATTTATGTTTTGATAACCTATCTTCTTGCTTTGTGCCCTTGTCTTGCTGATGAGAAGAGATAAATAATTTTGTGGTGCATGACTCAGTCAAACTAGTAGGTATTCAGGGTAATAAATGTTCATGTAAAGTACAATTAAAAAGCTAAGAAGCATTGTGGCACTATTTTTCTTTAACTTAGTTTATTTTATTAAAGAGAACTTTCCCGTTACAGTTCCTTTTTTACTTGTAATTTTTTTTTAAATTTCTTTAAAAATTTGTTTAGAATTTTTTTGTGGGGGTTTTTTCTTACTTAGTGGTTTAGAAAGTGGGTATTGTAAATGCAGTTAAGTTGGGAATTTTATCTAATATGATATCAAAGAGATTGAAGGGTTAAGTTTCATATTGATTTGGTAAAGACAAAAATTCATTTTATAAAATACTTGTCAATCTTGCAGTCTCTGGCTATGGCTTGGGCTGATTTTGGCTTGCTTTTGTGTTTTTTTCTTAAATTTTCTTTTTTTTTCTCTTCTCCTTTTCACACATCAATATTGTTTTTAAAAATCTTGATTGTATCCACAGTTATATGTGGACAAACTTACTATCTTGAAATCAAGTCCTGGGCTGTTAATTTTTTTGTATTATGGCCTGCTTGTTAGCGGGCATCTGGATTTGAATCTTAATATGATTTATGGTGGATAGCAAACCTGAAAGTAATTTTTCAGTATTGTGGAACATTGTAGGACTCCCAGTGCACATTTCGCAAGCTCCTTTAGCTGTTAATGGTGATACCTGAAATTAGAGGGAACTGTCATTTTGATGCATAAATAAATGTGAATTTCACTAGTAGCAATACAATCTGAAATAAAAGCTCTTATTTTTAAATAAGGGAATCCTTAACCAAAGTTAACTAGCACTAGTCAATTCATACTAACTACTCATTTACTTCCATGGTATAATGTAATTCTGGACTAGCTCTTTGGCGAATTAGAATAAAATATAAAACAATAAAACCCTGAAATCCAAGCAAACAAATTCCCCCATTCCTTTAAAAACAACAAAAAAGAAAATGTAGGCATATGACTTGAGATACACATGAGAACCGGATGTGGCAAGTAAAAAGATACTCACTTTTTCACTTTTGCACATGCCAAGTAAAAGCACAGCCTAAGCTCGTGGGTGAGAAAATGACAGTGAATTGCCCAGCTTATTTTATTGCTATTTTTGAAACTGAGATCTCCATACAACACCCAGAACCCCAGGAATCAGAATCTAATTTTTGAGTCCCCAGGCTGCTACCCGCAGCTGTGCAATGTTAGAGCATACTTTGGATACATCAGTATTTGAAGGCACAGGCTAATCTTTGTCTAACAATACAAGTGTATGTCTGTTTGCTGATGTAACCATGTTATCTCTCACATGACTTGTACAAGGCAGGTACGAGCTGCAAAATGGTGAACCACTCAGATCTGATGATGGTCATCTGGTTACACAGATTAAAACCAGTAAATCTCAATTTACTAAGAATGACCATGCAATTTTGATGAGCTAATGATACTCCGGTAGTTTGGATTCAGAGGTTAGGAATTCTTATTTCATTTGAGAGTAGGTGATGGGCAGATATGATATGCACAAGGCAGACACTCATCTGCTAGACATGTATGTAGGTTGGACTGTGTCAGTGCTGTATGGAGCTACATCCTGATGGAAAAATAGAATAACTCTTGCTACATTTTTATAAAAGTATTTCTTGATGTTGTTACTGCCAGCTTTTTGGTCCAACAATGGATAATTTCTTCCAATAACTTGGTATTTTGAAGAGCTTGTTAGGAAGCACCAAACAGGGTTGTACATATTTCTGGAGCAAAAGGCTTCTCTGACAGTGACTACTTTCTTTTCCTTCTTTTTTTTCTCTTGGCTCCAAGTACAAAAAGGCACTCAGCCAGTATACGTCTGTTTTTGAGAAGTGCTGAGAGATCTCAATATCCTCTTTTACACAGGCTTCAGTAAAAAGTTTTAGTTGCTGAACAGGAATTTTCTGAGTCATAAAGAAGACAGGTACTTTAGGGAGTATGGAACAAATTTTCGCATATGGGACAAACCAGAAAGCTGAGACATATAGTCTTCTCTTGCACTAACCTGTCAAAATTTTAACTAATAAGGATGTTGGAACCATGTGGAATGAGAGCTACATGGTCCCACCTGTATGTGACACACTGCTTCCTGCAAGGTACTGTTTAGCATGCAAAGTACGAGTTATGAATCTAAAACCTCTGAATGGGAAGGTATTCATTCATATGAAAGACTTTTTCCTTGGGACATAGTACCTTTGAGTGTACACAAGCTGGAAACTCATTCAAATATTAGAAAGTCAACAGAAGGCAGAATGTTATCTGAGAAAGCCTGGAACTGGTAGTCCCAAATCCTCCTACTTCAAGGTGGGCTGCATCTCGATATATTTGGTTCCTGAGCAATGAGAGGGAGGATGATAGCAGGAGCTCACAAATTTCACAGTGCACAGAAGCTGATTGGTTAGAATATACATTAAGTGCTGGGTGAAGAGGAGCTTTTTTTGGAAGTAGACTGTTTTATAACTATATTTTAAATGTTTCATGGAATGCCTAAAGCAAAAGATAGCATTTCTTTTTAATCAGGGTATTTATTTGTTGAAATAAATGAATAATTTATTTCCTTGCTATCTTGGTTGTATGTCTTTCTGTGGATCCTTGTCAGGATGTACTTCAAATGGATATTTTTAGACAGCAGTGTTGGTCTTGGGGAATAATTGAAGCATAGCAGTAGGTGAGTTATATGTCCCTGTAGTTGGCCTTTGGACCTTTTGAATGTCAGTTTTTATAGTAATTTCGTTACTTGAAAACATGCCGTGGTGATTAAGTGTTTACATCTTTTATCCCAGCAAATCAGTTGCCATCTTTGCATTGATCAGTCAGGAATACTGCAAGCCTTACTATGTTGTGTTCAACTGTCTCTGTGATATACGTAAAACAAGTGCAGGGTAATTTTTCCATCTGACCTTCCTTCAGTCTGATCTTGTCTCTATTTTTGTTAATGCAGATCAGGTACTATGACTCAAAGGAGTCTGAATGCACGTCTTCCAAGTGTGTTTATGGTTTTTTGTCTACTTATTCATCTGTTTATTTTGACAGTGGCTTGTGTGCACATGTTTTTGTGTATTTATTTGCACGCCTGCATGTACTTGTCAAAATACCTTCCAGAGTTTGCTTCCAAAATGCTGGACCTGGTGCTCAAACTCGTGCAATTACTTTGCTTTAAAAGACTTGTGGCAAATATAGGTAAGTGAAGGAACAAGTGCAATCCAAGAATGTTTTAGTATTGAGAGGTGTAAACTAACAGGTGACGAAATAATGAAATTTCTTTAACAAAAAAATCACAGGTATACCTTTGAATAGTCATACCATTTACAGCATATTTAATTACAAGAGCATCTCATATGAAATAAATAATGGGCAAAATTAATCTATGAAAGCATCCTAGACTAAAATGAAATGACACAGAAAGAAAACAGGAAAATATTGATCATTACTGTTTATTGGCACAAGTTAAATTATTTCAGCTGATTATCTCAAGTGATGCTAAAGAATTTAATCTTGAAGAAAATTAAATCACTTTCTGAGATAATTAAAAACAGAATTAATGGCTCAACTTCCTTCATCAGAGCATGAAAATGTAGTTGTATATGTTTTAAGTACTCAGGCAGAAGCATATGTAAAAAAAGGATTTTATTTGTAGTAAGATACAAGGATTGTCTAATTTTGCAATGATAGATCACAGTTTGAGGGTACGATCTTTAGCTTGAAAGCTCCACATACCAGGATCTCTTTAGACAATGCACTTTCCATGAATATCTTACAAACTTTCAAAAAATATAGATTTTCAGATTTCTAAAATATTCTAGGAAATGGATCTTGAGATAATCCTTCTCAGAAACTGCTATAATAAATAATGCAAGTTCAAAAAATTTCATGTTTAAGAGTCAGTTGCTGTTCTAGCTAATTTTATTCAGCAGTCTGATGACTTCTAGCATTTGATAGAAATAAATAATAGTGGATATGTGAAAGCAAACTAGATATTCCCTCAGCCTGTGGGACATTTTATGACATACATATTTCTATGGAAAATCTTTGCTGAAATTCTAGATATTATGGTTACTGATGCAGTAATTCTCTACTTAAAAGATTATTTTTTCAGAAAACAAACAAACAAACAAACAAAAAAAATCCCAAACAGGCAAAAATTGTGGCCTCACTTGATTTTTGCACCAGTTTCATCCCAAATAGGTTGTATTATGCTGTGAAGATAGAAAAGCTGATTGATATAAAACTGGTAGAAGACCTGATATAAAAACACAGTGCTAGAATAGCATAATGATCATCATTATCAGGTTCATGATGTAAAGACTTCTCCCCAGTTCCCCGAACTTTCAAAAGTCAAGTGTATGGTTGAGTACTTAACCTACATAGAAGGGTACTGCCATGGGTTATGCCAGTCATGAGGCAGTTTGTGCAAAGGCACCATCCAAATATCTGACAAGAGCTTTAGCTCCAGTAGACTTTGGCATATGAAAGTTATGCCCACTTTTGGAAGCAAATCTAGAAGATTCACCTAAGTTTTTCTCATTCCTAGAGATAGATACTATTGAATTTTAACATCTTTCATAAGTACGGTACTCTGTTTCAATAGTACTCTGTTTTTTCCACAGAGATGCAGGGCAGAAATCTGGGTCAAAAAGTCTGGTCTTGTCCCAATATTAGCTAACCTTCATGTAATTCCTTTCTTGAATGACCCTGTTAAAGCCATTTCCCAGCATGAGTTATTAGTATATTGTATTAGCATTTTCCACCTTTTTACTACTATAATAAATGAAAATACTAAATCACATCTATCCCTGAGATGTTTATTAAGAAATTTGGTTATTCATGTTCTTTTCAGGTTCCCTGTTGTAAGTTGCCTTTTTTGTTCTAATGAGACTTAGTTTTCTCCCTTTTAAATAACTTTGTCCTATTAACCAATAGTAGATAAATTTCCTTTTCAACGCTTCCTTTCTCATTAAGATTATTTTTTACTTTGATTTTATCGAAAGTGGATCAATTAAGATAGAAGAAAATGAAAAAAAAAGCACATCAACGCATTATAAATTGAGTGTATTACAGTGACCAGGTTAAAATAAAACAATATGTTGAATGAAATGTGACACTTAAATAAAACAAAATGTTTTGGAACAAATCGGTGACGTAGAACAGCATAATCACAACAACCTTCTTTAGACATAGAATAAATCAAATGTAAAAATAAGAATTGCACGTTGCCTTTTAATGGTTAGTTGCACTTTCTCCCAGAACTCAAGCATAATTATAATACATTTTCCAACTGTTTCTCTTTCCTTACAGTACTTGGGCTGTATAGAAGTCTTACGGTCAATGCGATCTCTTGACTTCAGTACTAGAATGCAGGTTGCAAGGTAAGATTTTTTTTTTTAAGTAACTTCTGAATTGTGTCCCCAGAGTGAAAAGGCCAGAAAGATGGAAAATCACATGGTAAAGGATATTTGAACACAATAAGTCCACTTTTAAGTTTTGCTTTTACATGTAAATCCCTTACCTGGTATTAATACAGTTTCAGCAAGACTTACAGGCTATTTTCTCTGTCAATTTTTGATATGCCAGGAGCTACTTTAGAAAAATTTTGCCTGTTTGTTATGCCAAGTAAGGCACTTTTCTGGGTACTAATTTAATGACATTTAAGCCAATGAGAATTAGAATATGCTTAAAATCTATGATCTCAAAATTAATCTAGGGAGCTGTTTTGGAGCCCCATGTTTATGGGTTTTTATAGTAATTTCTTATGAAAAGTTGTCTGATTATAAACTGTCTGCACACAAGGATATAAATGAAGATATATCACCACATTGATACCAGAAACAAAAAAGGAGAGGAATTATTTCTTTTTCAGACTGTATGTTGGGAACAATAAGCTTGTATTAGATTCCTATGACAGTTCCTTTAAATGTGTCATGGTATTTTTGTAAGAGCAACATGTAAGTACAACACTAAAGAAGTAGAAGTGTCCATGAATTATTTTATTCTATGAAGAATATTTTCTGAGAACTATAGGAATGGTGTTTTGCAGGCATTTTCGCTTGAAAAGCTGAGTCATTGATTTCAGAGGAACGTAGCACTGATGTCTTCGAGCAACTGGAGACCACTTTTTCAAATTCTGGAATTAAAATGATAAAGAAATCCTTTTCAAAGAAACACACACAAAGTGATATGACTGGATACAGTGCTTGAATTTCACCTCTTTGAGGCATCTTACAGTTGGGAATAAATTGGTCATAAGCCATATATCATACCATAAACAGCTAAATATTTATTTTATTAAATGAGAAAAATCACTTGGTTTTAGGTTGGGTGTTAATCATATGGTCTAAATACATTGACTTTGAGTTGCACTTGCATACAGCAACTTTGAATTGGGCCATGTAAATCCTCACAAAAAGTTAATCATTAGTTCGTCAAGATACTGCACTGATGAGAGGGATAGAAGCCAAGGGACAGGTAAATGACAGAATCCAGTTTTTCAGGCAATGTAGACTATGGAGGCATTTTACTACTGTACTTTTAAAAATGTATCATGTACATTTTTGATGTATTTCAGCAGTGACCTTTGTAAACTATTTCCTATCTAAGCAGATCTGTAGTTCCAATGCAAGTGGTAGATTTATGTTTACCCCTTGGAAATTCAGTGATACTGGCTTACGAAACAGTTCTTAACAGTGATAATTACTTGGTTTGTTTTCTATATCTGTAAATTTTTCTGCATAGTTTCTTTCACTATATGTCTTCATTGCAGTAGTGTTTTACTTTTCTTATTATCTAGCTTAAAGGCACTATTGTGACATGAATACATAAGCATATTTGGTGATCTGAAGCAGTATGGTCTACACAAACAAAATATCTTTGCCTCATAGTTCCTTCAATAAAAAAAAGCCAACAAAAAGCCTATTGACTTTTACTGTGAAACAAACTTGGAATTGAATTTTTTTCTGTTGAAGTTATAGCATATTTCACTACATGAGATCATTTTGTTATCCCACCTTCCTCTAATTATATCTAGAGCATAGAATTTTTTTTCAAGAAGAGTCTCATCATTTTAGTAATGTAGTTCTTGATATAAAATTCTTAGATTTTTTAGGTAGCTTTCGAATAAGGACCTAGCATCTAAATCTGCATTTCATTAAATCATCTGGCTCTAGAAATCCCCTTGTCATATCCTAGGTTTTCAGCACTCACATGCTTTGTTATGTCGCATTTCACATACAAGCCTATGGTTTATTAAGAAAATATTATTAAGGAATTGCTAAAATTCACACATGCTAGTTAAGTTTCTGGTGTGTTATAAGAAACATAACATAGGCGTCAAGGGATGCACTGAATTAATAAGGCTGATGTTCTGATATTACAGGCACCAATTCCCTCTTAAGAAGACACCTGGTACCAAATGGTCTGTGCAGCCCTTTGATTACAAATAAAATAAAAGCACCCGAAAGTCACATTTATGTCTACTACATCATACATGTATTTTTAGGTATGTCCATTGCTGATTTCTCTGCAGCTTGCCACCAGTAAAAATAACTGTCCTGGTAGCCTGATGGCTTCTGCTGTGATGTGGCCAAGGTTTAGGTCTGTAGTGTTAGCTGAGACTGCATCAGCCAAGGAGCCTGGGTCCATAGCTGAAGTAAAAGCTTCTCTGTGTAAACGTCTCTGTGCTGTTTCCTCTAACCAGAGAAACAGATGTCACAGCAGCTGCTGTGATCCCTTTCCGACCCACAATTTTATAAATTGATCCTACTGTATGCATCACACCTGTTGGATCTGTTATTTTTGCAAGACCTTTTGAAACCAGTCATAGAAGAAAGTGGTCTGTCTTGGACTCATATGACTTCTGGCATTATGCAGTATTTATTAAGTATGATTTAAAAACAGAAAAAATGAGTCAAGTTACTTGATTTAGTGTGCAAGCCTGGATGTATTTCTTCCTAATAAGTAGGCATCATGTTTAACACATACAAAACACTTACTCCCTTTCTAGAACTGCCTCACAAGCCTCTCCCTGCCTCCTTTCTTAATCTTACTTTTTCTCTATGTTGCAGAGCTTAAACACAGGAAGTGAGTTATTAGGAATCCTAAATTTGCCTTTTTTCCGCCCTCCAGTTATTGCATATGTCACTTTATGTCTTTGTCAGTTTTGAGGCTGAACAAATCCCCAGAGTAAAATAAGCAGCATCAGTTCCTAGAAGAAAAAACTTGTGGGGCTCAGAAATGGGAGGGTGAGGCATGTAGTCTCTTGCTCTGCTTGAAAACTCCTTGTATTATTTTAGACAAACTGTTAGTCACAGTCACAGACAACTCTGATTAAAAGAATTAGTTAGTGCTTGTAAATGGCACTTAAATTTTTGAGTGAGCATTTAAAAATTACTTAAAAATTGGACTGAGATTTCCACTTACATGGTGAATTAGAGATAAGAAATTAATGGAAAAAGGTTGTGTAGATAATTTGAATGGCTTTGAAAATCACAGCTGTTATAATGCATTAGGAAAGTATAAAGATCAGTGTGCATGCATGGACGTATCTGACAAATGAAGAACTTTGGCTTCAATTTCAGGAACTGCATCAAAGCCCCAGAGTAAATAGTTTGGTCAGCAGTTCCTTATTGCAGTCCTGTGAAATATCAACTTGTTCCACCTAATGCTGTCTTACCTGTCCTATCCTGTAACTTGTATTTGTTTTGCCTTTTCACTTTTTGTACACTAAAATGTTAAAACTTGCAGCAATACATTTATTTTCATGTGAGAGCAGTGAGCAGACACTTTCACTTTACTCTTCATCATATCTTAATAACCTTCGTGGTGCCTTGCAATGGTATTACTGCCCTAACTTTGAGTTGGAGGAAAAATGAACAGTTATGTAAAATTTCTAACAGTTTTTTTGCCTTTATCATTATACATTTGAAGTCTCAAGATTCTCTGACTACAGGGGAAATAGAAGAACTAGAATTCTAGAAAAATAACTAGAACTAGAAGAATTAATCAGTTGTATTGTATTCATTCTTTCCTGTAATGAATGTAATGTCATGTGAATTCTTGAGCAAATAAGAGGATGCGCCAGACAACGGTCAGTCGTTACACATAATGATAAAGAAAAGCCAGCTGAATCCACGTGTTGCACCTTTAATTACCCAGTGATAATTCTTGTAACACATGTCAAGTCAAGATGACTTTCTTGGGCAGCAAGACAAACAAAAGCACTTAATTTTCAACATAGAGGAGGAACAGGAGGACTAGCAAACAAGACTGCTGAGCTAACCATGGGTGGCAAGTGGTTAAAGTTCATCTGAAACCAACCATCATCGTCATTGAAAGAGGCCACTCTTAAGCTTCTTAAGGCCTTTTGTGCCTTCAGGCTTTTTGTAAAAAATAAGTTAAAAATCAGGTAAAATTCTTTTGCAGCATGTGCATTGTTTGCGGTTCATGTAATATGTTTGTATGCTTATTGTTAAAACTGCAGTAGAATAATGAGTAACTTCTGTGTTGCATGCATGAGTGACTTATGCACTGGTTTGAATTAGATGTTGCATGCACTGTTAGTTGTATGTTGAGTCTGAGCTACAAGGATGCATGTTCAGTGGCATCTAATTGAATGCCATCAGCTTACTGCATGCAGCATCATAATGTCACACTTCCCCATGCTGAGTAAAATATTATGTTGCATGCTGTTTTAATAGGAATAGGTCAGAGGACTGAAATACCTCATATCAGCAGTGGACCCAAATCCAAACTCTTATCCCAGTCCTCTACATTAACTCTATTGGGATTAACAGCTTGAAAAATATTCCTCTCCAAATTTGAGGCCTGAACTTCACTAATAAAATTATTAAACCAAATCCATTTATGCCAATATCACTGGAGGAGAGATGGTGAAAGTCTAAATTTTGGAGTTTATTTGAGTCCAATGCTAAAAATATGAAGCAGTTCAGTTGATGTAATGTTTCACCTGTATCTGTGTTGTTTGCAGAAATTGTCAGCAAGCATCACTGAAAAAAGGGTGAAGACATTGAAATGCAAGAATGTGTCTCCTGAGATTTTTGAAGGCAGATAGGTAATCTGTTACCTGCAGTGAATTCTGTACTCAGTGTCCTCCTTAACATGCCATCTTGCTTAAAGGTGAGTGTGTTTTATCTCTGCCTTCATCCAGGTGAACTGTGGGTGTGAGGTGGCACTTAGGAGATGGCAGAACACGTTGACCATTTGCAGTTGCAGGAAGAGGTGGGCGCAGTTACTTTAGAGTCAAAGCTGTGGGGAGCATGAGATGCTGGATGCTGCTTGGTTCACCAGGAAGCAGGAGTTTCAAAGTGGTTGGACACATCCTTATAATTCATACAGCACACTTCTGACTGGGTCAATGGTAGCTATAGTGCCTGATAGTTTGAGAATAATTTACATTTGCTAGTTAAGCTCTTATTGGCACAGAAATGGGGTAGAGTAAAAAGGGTTTTGTGTGCCTAAGACTGGAATCTTTCCTTTCAATGCAGTATTAGAGTGGAAACATTACTGAGTATTTGGAATAATTTTACTAATACATGGTAATGCAAAGCCAGAGTGAGAGCAATTAAGTGAGCTCCCCCAGTCCATGTGGCTTTGTAAGAAAACAAAGAGCCTCTTGGAGGATAGGGAAGGTGGAAAATAGTCAGGGAAGCAGTTACAGATATCATTGTAACGTGGATTTTCAGAAAGATGATGACTCCACTTGGGTCTGCAGCAGCAGGACCTGAAGCAGAATGGTGTTAACATGTTTTAAGTGCAAATTGCAGTGCAAAGTTAACTACTGACAGAAACCTGGAAGCCAGGACACTCTTGAGTTCTGCTAATAGCACCTGGCAGATTGATTACAGAAAGAATAGATGGCATAAGGGATTTGTGTGTTGTTCACGTGACATGTCCAGTCACACTACACAGTTCACCAACACTCAACAGTCCTTTTTGGCAAACATAGCCCAGATACTTATAAAGTGTCATCTGTCTTATACAGAGCTTTTGTAAAATACCTCTCTCCAAAGGTCCTGCTTTGGACATGAAGCCAGTTAGGCATTAGAGAAAAATATCTGTTAGACTAAATGTTTTCACTCTACTCCTGTAAAATTTCCTGTGTCCGCCTTTGAAATATCTGCTAATATCTACTCTTTGAGAGAAAATATTTTAGTAAAATTACCTGAGGCTGGGCCCAGTTTGGAGATTACTATGATCCTGATTTAGCAACTGAAAAGAGTTAGTTTATCTCTCCATTTCTCTGACCAGGACTACAATAAGTAGCAAGAGACTAGGCTGAGTGGAATAAACCTGAAAGTCATAAAAGACCTTAAAGGATCGAGCTACTTAGCAGATCTAAACCTAGAAGATTTACATTTTCTTTTATGTTTTTGGTGTCACTGACTATATTCTTTGCAGTTGGAGGGTTGTTGATAAGGAAGGTTTTGTAGCTGTACATTTAACACCAAGGTTTCATATACCCTTACTTTACGTTCATCAAAGCTGTGTATGCATGCAGAGTTAAGAGATATATCTAAGGTGTGCCAGTAGGATAAACAAGTTTCACTCTACATTTCTTAAAATAAGACCATTGTTCAGAACTATTGTATTGGAAGAAATCATTAAGATCAGGTAGATTTCTCCGTTACTGATGAATGAAACTGGGTTTCCTGAAATGTACTTGCATGTTATGAAAGAAGGTACAAATTGTACAGAAATTGTCTCAAATATTCCTTAAAAAGTTAGGTGATCTATAACTACTGATAACAGAGCATTGAGCATACCAATGGATAAAAAGTTTCTTTGCCAATAAAAGCAAAAGAGTCCTTTGAACTGCACTGGTTTTTCTTAGGGGGTTAACGGAAGTCTCACGCCAAAGATGCAGGAGCATGAGAATAATTATCATTAAATAGATTACATACTGCATATCTAATGACATGTGGTATTCTATGCCTAACAGTTGCCAAAGTCAACCACTTCAGTGTATAAAGTTTATTCAATAAACCAAAAATTAAATTGGCCAGCTTCCTTTCATTTTCTGCTTTTAGATTTTCTACGTGTGAGAAAACTCCATTGGAAGAAACAGAATGGGGAGCTGACAAAAAGAAAAAGAAGAGTTGTCATCTTCTTGCTCTACAAGTGACATCGGCTTGTGTGACACATCTGCTTGATGTCACCTTATTCCACAAAAGTTTTCTTCCAGGCTTCCCACCAAGACAGGCATCACTTCAGTCAGGATGGTGAAAAATGGCATTGCTTGGTCTCTGCACCAGTTTCTGTGGGGGTTTCCCCTCAGGTGTGCTGCTGCATGGTACTCTGGATTCATGGCAGTAGGTGCATCTTCGCTGCACAGTTAGTCTTCCTTTTCTTTCCATACCCTTGATTTGTTCTCCTTAGCTACTTCTTCAGCCTTGCATCCTCCAGACATGGTCAATCTGTCATCAAATACTGGTTCAGTCTTCAGAGGTTGTGAATGTCCCCTGTGCTACTTCAGACTGCCTATCCTCATTTTGCCTGTTTTGCAAGTGAACAAAAAAAAATTTCAATTATTAAACAGATTTCTAAAAATGGATTTTTGGTCTCTGTTTTTTTCTTTTTTTAAAATTTTCTCAGAAATTAGTTATTTTTAAATTTAGTACAGACTTTGTTTCTCCTCAGCAAATACTGGTATAATATATGGTAATGATTAAAACTGACAGGAATTTAGTATTGTTAGGAAATAACTGTGAACATTCTGAGCAGTTCTTCCATTTTAGAAAGTCAGTCTTTTGAGGTCTGTTTTTCAAGTTATGAAGTCCTAAGCTTTTGGGATGGGAAGAAGTAAACTCAGGAACTACAGGACACTAGAATATCTAAACAAGAGAGTATTACTAGGTTTAAAATATTTTGATACAAAACATTTCAGACTAAAACGTCAGATTTTCTCATCTCATTATTTGAGATGGTTTTACTTTTCCAAATATGCTGAGAAAGTCTGTGCTTTTTCTATGTGTATGCAATTTCCCTGAAATATGAGTTCCAGAATTCTGGGGTTTAATCAATTAAATTATATTAATTAAGGACAGGAACAGCACAATCAAAAAATGGAGAGTATTTTCATGTGATAATGTTTCATAGAGGAGGACATTGGAGCTTCCTGAGTGGACTACTTTGTATAACAGAATAAAATATCACTAAAGCTATGAATGATACCAGGGGATTAGCCTTTTTAATGGAACTAAATGGCAATGTAAAATGTCCTTTTTTCTGTCTCAGATGTCAAGCCACTTTAAAGCAATATAGGTCAATCTCAGAAAATGAATATTGGCGATTTTTTTCTGAATGTACTTGAATGCTGAAATTATATTCAAAATATGCAACATGTTTTGTGCCAAGAAAATGACTCCACAGTATGACCATCTGCAAAGCAGAAAACATTCTTGGGCAGATTTGGAACTCAGCATGTGGTCCCTAGTGCAGACAGCACAGTAACTAATTTTACAAGAGATCAGCATAACTCTACACTGATTTTTTGTCTGAGCCCAGCTAATGAAGCAAGATGTGGCTTAGAAAGGTGTAATATGTGTCTACGTCAAATTATTTTCTTATTAGAAGGGAAGCAAATGTAGTAATATCCAACTTTTTTCAAACTGCTCAATATTTGGCCATGCAGGTATATACAAAACTTTTGGTTTTGCCTTCCTTAGGCAAGTGTTTCCATGCACAGTCAGGTGATGGCACACTCAGCCTGGTGGCAATACCTGTTCCTGGGCTTGATTTGTGACTCAGGTGTTTGTGCTGCTGAGGTATTTGCAAATTTGGTTTGCTGAAAAAAATTAGTTACATCTGCTCTGTCCCGCCTGGCAATGCAAGCTGGAAAGAAGCCTTTACATATCACCAGGCTATCTGGCTGTCTGTGCACAACTTCACAAAATGATCTAGAATATTCTGAGCAGAGTGATAAGAGAAATGTCATGGAATGGTTTGGGTTGGAAGTGACCTTAAAGACCATTCAGTTCCAATCCCCCTGCCATGGGCAGGGATACCTATCACTGGACCAGGTTGCCCTGAACACTTCCAGGGATGGGATACTCGCAGTTTCTCTGGAAAACTTGTTCCAGAGCCTCACTTTCCTCACAATGGAGAATTTCTTCCTAACATCTCGTCTAAACCTCCCCTTTCAGTCTGAAGCCATTCCCCCTGTCTTATGCCTTTGTAAAATGCCCTTGTAAAAAGTCTCTCATCACCTTTCTTGTAGGCTCCCTTCATGGCTGGAAGGCCATATTAGGTCACCCTAAAGCCTTTACTTCTCAAGGCTGAACAATCCCAATTCTCTCAGCCTCTTCTCATAGGAAAGGTGCTCCATCCCTCTAATCATCTAGGTGGCCCTTGGATAAAATGCATGTCATTGCAGTGACAGATGTTCAGTCATCCTTTTTCTTCTTTTCTTCAAATACTGCTTTTAGACTCCTTAACTCCCACACAGGAAAAGTACTGTGCCTTCTGTTGCAGGCATGCAAAGAGTTGCTGCCAGGGCATCCTGACCTTGATTACACAGAATTGCTCTATGAATATGTTTTCTGAAGTTCCCAGCATTTTCACTAAAAGCATTGTTAACTTGAACTCTGCAGTTGCTTGAATACATTTAGTATTCACAGAGGTTCAAAATCCAGAGACTCCCAGCCTTCCCACAGCCTTTGGGAACACTGAGTTCTGTAAAACTGAGATATTTTACTAAAAGGAAGACAGATAGCTGGAAATTGTATAGTGCTTTTTTACTGAGAGGACGTGTAGCCCGGGTTTTCCAGCTTCTTTTTTTAAAAAGTCTTCTCTGCTCTACCAAGACTGGGCATGCAAGGAGTAGTCAAGGCTTGCAAAGCCTTGCCCTGGGCTTCAGCCTTTTCAGCTAGTGTATTTCCTCTCCTATGCTCAAGTGGCAGTTTTTATCAACAAGGTCCTTGAGTCAGATGAATCTATTGAGTAACACACTTAATGTCTGCTTATCATGAGCTGGCAGATAGGAGTGGTAGTAGCAAAACTGTAAGACCCAACACTGCACTAGAAAAATGACAAGATTGGACACATTTTTTTGGAGTGCAGTGGCCTGAAAATCCCCTTGTCTTTCTCCAAATTCCATGCTGCCACTAGAGAGAAGATGATGGGGGCAAATAGGAAGAGAAAGGAAATTATAGACTAATTTATCCCTCAAGCACATATCTCAGAAATCCTAGTCGTTTCTGTGAGAGGCAAAACCTAGGAGATATCTCAATGCACCAGTTGGACCACTGGAAGAGACAACGAGGTGACAAGTGTTTGTGATGTCTCTGTGAGAGCAACTTGCAGTCAAAATGCCTGGGAAACTAAGACACACCTGGTGAAGCAAGAGGCATGGGTCTGAAAGACTGAAGTGGGCTGGAGAGTGCCACTGGCCTAAACTTCCCGTTCTATTTCCTCCAAAGGATTTACTTCAGCAGAAGAAGGAGATGGGGAACCACAAGTTTTAGCTCAGTAGCCAGAGAGGCTACTTTTTACTCTGTAAAAGACAAAGTCTGTTTTTTTTTTCTTGAGTCAAAGAGAAGCATTTTTGGTGAATTTTTCTTTTGAGAAGTGTATTATTACTTTTCCCTGGTTACATTTTCAGGAGTAACCCTTGTCTCAGTATCAGGCTGATCCCTATGTGATGCTTGCTGTGCTTTATTTCTAAGATGCATCAGACACGTTCTTTTAAACCAATTGCTTTTTACTTACTCTGTAAGAAAATCTAGTAATTACTTTAATTAAAACACTTGTTTGGAGTAAAAAAAAAAAAGGTAAAGGTGGGAACTAAACACAGGTGCTGAACCGTGAAATGGGGTGGTTTTGTAGTATAATGGTCTGATTATACTACAGGCAGGGTTTGTAGTGAGAGGCAATTTTATTAGATAAACAGATGTAGGTGGGGGAAAAAAAGACATAAGATAAGTTATTGAACAAACAACCTCTCCTCTAGACCTGAAGAAATAATAGTGTGCTTGAAAGGGTTTTTAACCATCTCTTGCTATAAATCTCACACTTCTTCAGAATAACAGGACTGTAAACCCGCCTCAAGGTGTTCCATTCCCACAACCATCCATCTCCCCAAACCAATAAAATGTGATTCTTCCAGGTGATTAAAACTTTGGATTGGGTCCAAGCTAAAAGCACACAAGGTATAACTATATAGCAATTACTGATTGCCACCTGTCACATTTGCTGAGCCATTAAAAGTTGAATGCTGATATAAGTACACTTGTATGACTTTGTTCTTCTATTCTTCTGACTCACTTGTTGAACCTGTGCATAGTTGAAAGATACAGCATATGGCATAAAGTTAATATAATTTGTGTCTTTATCCAGATGATGTTTCAAGGTTTTGATTATTTTTACTGTTCTTTAGCTTGTAGTTGTTTCCCATTTTGTTATTTTCTGATTTGGTTTTTTTGCTTGGTTGGTTTGGTTTTGAGTTTTGGGGGGTTTTGCATTAAATATGTATTATTTGCATGGGTTTGCCTCTATATATAATGTGCTGTTAGTCTCAATACATAGTAAAAATAGTTAAACAAGGTTTGGAGTCACCTTGACTTGTTCCTGTGAAACCATTCTGTCTTGCAGTGGGACCAGCCTATTAAAGCCTTGTACCTAGTGGTCAGAGGGAAGGCCTGTGTGTGTACAGGAGCAAATTCTAAACACTGAACAGATTGACCATTCAGATTATAAATTGCTAAATACTGAAAAGAACTGTAAGGTTTGTTTGGGGCAATATAATTTCAAGAGTTTTTGTGGTGTATAGTTACTCTTCTATGAAGGGGTATAAATTCAAATCAGTTTTGGAAATATTACTTTCAGTCAAACTGAGTGCAATGGGAAGAATGAAGCAATGTTAAAAAACTCAAGCAAAATATTGATAGCAATATTTTTCCCTATAATATAAACATTAGGCCACTAATAAACTACTCAGACTGTATTGAACTAGTATAAATTAAAATGTTGTACGTCTCATGTACTGCATAGAATGTACATATTACCAGGAATATTTTAGGGTTCTGATACTATCTAAAGCCTGGTGGTTTTGCTCTGACTGGAAAAATCATAGTAAAGTATTAAGAAAAATTATATTTCTAACTCTCCCATTAAAAAAAACTTTTTTTTTTTTTTTTTTTTTTTAAGAAGTTGTTAATCAATGTGCAAAAGTGAGACTGGAAAGATGGTATTAAGAGGAATATTCTCATTTACAGTGACAAAAGGTCTTTTTGATAGTGTGAGGAAACATTTTCTTTTTTAGAGGAAAGCTAACTGACCCGCTAACTGTCCTCACTTGTGATCAGAAATACACTTGAAACTGTTCTCTCCAGTGCATTTCAAGAGTAATGAAGAAACCCACACATTCTTTTGCCATAAAGCTTTTTTCTGTCTCTTCAGGGAAGCAATCAGTCGTGTTTGTGAAGCCATGCCTGGTGCCAAAAGAGCCTTCAAGAAACGAAAGGTATTTTTTCTTCTTGTAGTGCAGTTGACTGTATTTTCTCTGTTCAGCACAGTGGAGACCAGGCACAGCAGGCAGGTGACTTTAAGGCAGCTTTGAAAATTGCAGATGATTAATCATTTAAAGTATTGGCTGTTTTTACACACTGTATGTTGTTGCTTGCCCTTTTGTAGGCATCTGGAAATATAAATAATACATCTGGGATGAAGATGGTGCCTTTATGTTCTTTCTGTAGGCACCTCCTCCTTTTACCTTTTTTTTTTTTTTTTTTTTTTGTAGATTGCAGGTGGAAGAGTTGAAACCAACAAATGGGATGCCTTTTCATAAAATGTATGAATCAATTATAAAAATAGGTGCTGGAAGATACTGCAGAAGCCCAAAACATACATAGATTTGAAAGTGACTAGATCTTTTCTTGAAGGATAGATCTACTGATGACATTTAATGAGTTTGGTGATCACTGATTTCTGGAAATGGAAAGAGCATATGAGGTGATCCTTTGTTCCCTATGCTCTTTCCGTAAACACTTGTGGCTGTTGCTCAGTGCCCAGTGCTGATGGTGAGTCCAGTGTGTGCCTGATGTCATTATTACCATGCTTTTATTTTTATTTGTGTGCTGTGAGTTAGAGTCTTCAGACAGGGAGAGGAGGAAGCCTTGGCTTAGCTCCTGCACTGGCTCTCAACAGTCTCTTCCAGAGGCCTGCTAGCAAAGCTGGGATGTAATGCTGTCTTTAAGGAAAGAAGCATAGAAAGTAGTTAATTATAGCCCTTGTAAGGAGGAGAATGGGCAGGTGAGGGAAAAGGTCTGCCTACTTCCCCAGCTGCTCCACCACTAGGCAGAATCTCAGCAGAAAAGAACATGAGGAAATGTCACAATGTTTGCAATGGAGAATCATATCCTGGTAAAAGCAATCATATGTGACAGCATGTGTCACAGTGTAATTGGAAATTGTCTCAGAAATTAAGGCTATGGTTTCACTTCCACCAAATTTATCTCATTTCTTGGTTCTCTGGCTTTTCATTTTAAATCTGAAAGTAAAGATGAAAACATCCTTCTTCTTGGAAAGCAAAATGACACAAAATGTAGTTGAAAAAGTAAGTTCATCAGAGTTCCAAATGCCTAGTGATACACCTTGCTGTATTACAGGTTTTAAAAGTAATGTTGCTTATCAGTTATTGAAAAAGAGCAACAGAATTTCAGATAAATGTCAAAGACATGTGTCTTTTGCCGGTCTGTACATTCGTTGTGTTTCTGCCACTAGTGGCATATCAATTTGGTTAAGGTGACATGTACTTCACCTGAGGCCAAATTCTCAGACAGTACCCACACTGTGAGTAGGTGATCCTTAGGCATGACCCGGGAATCCTGAAGGATTAGGGAAAGAGATACAATAATATTCAAAAGAGTTTGTTCAAAAGAGAAGTTAATGAAGTACTAGCTCTGTAACATGGAAGGGTTGAAATAGTGCAGCACAGGTTACATAGGAGCAGTATGTACAAAGTGTATTTTTAATCAGTTAAACAGAAGGAAAAGAAGATAAAATTGAATGCATGTAAATTTTCAGGACTACAGAAGCTCAAGAGTGTCCATCATGCTAGGAACAAAGCTATCCAAGCTTGCAGGCAGCTTAGGAAAAATGCAAATATAATGGCAGAAGAACACTGTCTCCAGTTATTTTGCATTTATATCCTAATGACCAGCAAGAATGTTCATCAGTGCAAGTAGAGTAAGTTAAAGGACTTGGTCTGTTACTGTTGGGCAGCCTGATTTTTTACAGGCTGTGGTTACTTGAATGAGGCTGCTCTCATGCAGCTATGTGATTCTGCAGAGCTGTCAAAAGTGAGAAGTTTGTGAATTTTGCTTTGACAGCATAACTTCTATTGCTACAAAACCTCCTAAGAGCTGGTGAAATGCCTATAAGACTTATCAATACTATTACATCCTATGTATTACATTCTAAGACTTCTTCTCTGATAATCTTTAGATGCATGTTTTACCCTAGCATAAAGAGGTTTTATTTGTCCATCTCTGGCTTTTACCTACTCTTGTGTCTACCAGCAAAGTCATAGAGTGGTTTGGGTTGGAAGGGACCTTTAGAGGTCATCTAGTCCATAACACTCTGTATCCCATTTTGTGAGCATTCCATCGGTATCACTGGAGTCCCAATGTGGCATGGGGGTAGTACAGTCAGTAGATGTAGAGAAAACAACATATTTCTTTTCAAGAGTTAAAGCTATTTTTATTGAACAAGAACACTGACATTTTAAGATACTGACTTGAAGGCATTCATCTTAGTCTGCTTACTTGGTCCCTTGGTGAAGATGAGACTGTGCTATCTCACAAAACCCCTATTTTTTGGTCAAGAGTAGATGAAGAACTCCTTGGCTAGTATTATTATTATTATTATTATTATTATTATTATTAATAATAATAATAATAGTAGTAGTTGTAGTTATAGTGGTAGTATAAATGAGAAATAATGTCCAGAGGAAAACAGCTGTTGCAATTAAATGATCTTTGAAAATTCATAAACTTTTTAGAAGCCTTTAAGATCACCACTAACCCTGCATACAATGAAGGTCATTCAAAAAAAAAATCAGAGAACAAAAATCTGCTTTTTCCCCCCCTCCTCACAGCCACCAAGCAAAGTCCTTTCTAGCATCTTGGGAAAGAGCAATCTTCAGTTTGCAGGAATGAGCATAATGTTGAATATCTCCACCAGCAGCTTAAATCTAATGAATCCAGATACAAAACAGGTGAGTGTAACTTCTGTATTAATTTGTGAGGCTTTTGATGAACAGCCTGCTGCACAATTATTTGCTGTCTACCAAATACTCAGTTACTCAATATTATTATTCCTCAATAATGTCATAAAATGAACAAACCCAAAATATAATCATGGTAGAAGTCAGCATATTGACTATTCAACACAACTTTGATGGATTTTTTTTCTTGCCATGTTTCAGGTAGATGCTCTTAGAAGACCTATGATGTGAAATACCGTTTTCTGGTCATGGGAGTACTTATTGAATAAAATTACAAACTTTCAGAGTAGTAAAAGGGTCATGCTTGGAGCAACAACTAAAATACTGAATGTGCATCTCAGTTTTGTTGTTTTCTTCCCATTTAGAGTCTTAAAGGGCAAACTGTTCCTGAGGCACTGCTAAAAATACATCCTCAGGGATTTTGCAGTGCAGTGAAAGGCCAGTCTTTTAGAGAGACAAGGAAGCCTTTTTAAAGTAGCTCATTTCTTCTTCTTCACTGTGCCGAAGGTACAGACAGACTTTGGGGAATCACTGCAGTGGCTTGTGAATGATGTATGAGATGAGAAAAATCCATGCTCAGGGTATATATAAAGAGGAAGCAGACAGACATGCATAGTCAGTGCTGTGCTATTTGCTATGAACCACATATTGCATTAGGGCATGAAACTTTCTGCCCAGATACAGAGAGGAAAAAGTAAAATTCCTACTGTCCTTTGGGGCCTTGGGGTTAAAAAAAGAGAAAGAATATATATACACCATCTATTAGAAAGCTTGCTGTTTATTACTATGTCTTCATTCATATATCTTCATTCTTACCCTTATTTAGAAAACATCACAATCCTCTGCAATGAGCACTGAGACTGTGGGAGCAGTTCTATGACTGGCTACAGTAGTTTGTAGCCTTACTATGGAATATACACAGCAGTGCTTCTCCTAAGGACAGGTACAACCCATTAGAAGCATAAGAACTTGATGTTAATTAGCTCTACTGAGGAAGTGCCAAACCCTGAAAGTCAGCTTGTCATCAGCCAATGCCAGGGCAGAAATGTAGTAAAACTCATTTCTTTCAGAGAAGAGCCATCCCCCATGTTTTCCTTTTCTCTGAATTGACAAAACAGTTCATCTTTCTCTCATGTCATTCTTTTTAGGTAGACTCTCTGGGTGCTTGAGGCCTGGGAAACATCTGGTTCCTCAGAGATCCCTAATCTGGCTGTGGCCTCCTCTATTTCTTGTTTGAGCCAAGGATTTGATTTGCAGACAAGCATGGCCCAGCAGCTTTGTATTTGAGGCCCCACACAGGAGAACGGCTGTGAGCTTATGTAATAGCCTCCTTTTCTCCACAGATATGGAAGGACAGAAAAGACAAGATAGTGTTGTTGGCCCTTGTGGTAGAAGGAAAGCAACTGCATGTACCCCTGCACAACAGTTCTGTGAACACATTAAGCGGGGATGAGTGGAAGATGATTTTGTTTTGCTTATTTCTTTGAAATGAAGGTTGGCATAGATTGAAAGGTTTCTAAACTATATGCCAACATTAGTGAATTCCTCTGTTTTAAGAAATTCATTGATAATTTAATGTCTCTTTTCAGTATTTTTGTATTGGTAGAGGTGAGGTGGGGAATAACCCTACCTCAAATTAAATTAGCTGTGGAATTTAAAAAAAACCACCTGACTTGAACTAATGGTTTCAAGCACTTTTCAGCTTCCTTAAAATTTGGAAAAAAAATAGTTTAGAAACAATCTGAAATATTTTTTCTTTTATGTGCTGAAATAAAAGTTTAGGTTATTTGCACAAGTCAAGATAGTGATGATATGAAATGTCTAACAGATCTTCACTAGTTCAGTTCTATTGTTAGGATGTTCTACATTCTATATGTATTCTATGTTCTATATATTCTATTGTTAGTTCTTTAAGGGAAAAAAGATGAGGAAATCCTCACTGCTGAGTAACAGAACACTGATTCACCAGTGTACACTTAAAAACTAACCACATCTTTGGAGAATGCTGTGGGACAAGCAGGGCTATTGAAAATAAAGTGCTCTTTACATAAAAGAAACACTACAAATAGTAGTCACCTCTCTCTGACTTAGTGAAGCAGTGAGATCTAGGGAAAGTCCTGTCAGGCTTTTTTCTTTCTGATGAAGGTAGTTGATAGTTCAGGTCTTTAAGAAGCAGGTTAGAGGAAACAGCACAGAGAATATTTTTCCTATTTTGTTTTTTCCAGAATGGTTTTCTGCATGTGGTTCCCTCTCCAAAGTGAAGAATCAAGATCTTAATTCTATTGTCAGATGCTCTGATGCACTAAACAGGGGCTTTTCCCATCACAGATGAATTCCTTGGCATGGCTTCTGTGACTCAAATATCAAGTGAAAAATTCTTTCAAGTGACCTTTCCTTTTTTGGTTGTTACACTATTTCATTATTAAAAGATTTTGATTTTGTAAGTTAATTCTTAGAATAGCAGAGATGTTCTGCTTTTATTAGAGGTTCAGGACAAATTGTCTCTTCCCAGAGAAATATCATATTAGTTCAAATTATACATAAGCAATTTGAATTTCAAATGCCCTAGAGTGTGCCTGTGAATTTGTCCACAATGCTACACTGCAGCTAGATTCAAAATTCTGTTTGCATATTGTAAACATGTTGATGTTTGAAACATAAAATTACACAGTAGGTGTTGGATGCAATGTTAGGAATCATAGCTGGTGTACAGGTTGGCATGGTTTCATTGATTTCACCAGAATGGCATCAGCAGAAAAACGGTTTGATGAATAGGACCTTTTGTTTCATTCATCATTATCTTTAATAAAGAAAGTGAGTTTTAGCAGATTAAAATTTCTCCAAAGATACTCTCTGACAGGTCTGTATGATTTACTGGAGTTCTGAGTACATTTAGCAATCTTGCAGTGTCCTGATACATTTTAAAGAACACCAGAATAGATACATTCATCCTTGAGTTTGTTTAAATTTATCATGCTACTCTTTGAAGTCCTTGTAGATAATTTTTATCTTGATTTTGGATTTTCACCAGCAAACAAGCAAAAAAGAAATCAAAATTGCAAACTGTAAGAAACCCATCTGATTCACACTTATTCTTTCTGATCCATGCAGATCATAGCAAATCACCATATGCAATCCATCTCCTTTGCGTCTGGAGGTGATCCGGTAAGCATTTCTCTAAAGCCTTCTCCCACGCAGATACTGCTTTATGAGTGTGACTAAATTTAACGCATATCTTACTAAAAGAAAAATATAACCACAATAGCTCCTGTTTCTTCTTTCATAAATTTTTCTTGATAGTTGCCATCAAGCTCGCTTCGAGGGGAATGGTTGAAAAGCGTTAGTAGATCGTTAGTAGATCCTTTCCTTTGAATGACTGATACAAAAAGTAACAAGGGGCTACAAGCATTCACACAATAACTGATGAGCTGGGCTTTGTTTTTCAGAGTAATGCAGAATAGTCATATGGGCATTGTATGGATTTTTATCCTGTTTTTTATCTTGCACTTTTTACAGTAATAGAACATGTTGCAGCTATATTTATTGTATTTATAGTATTTATACTAATGCATACTTTACAATTTTTTTTATTATTNTCTCAACTGCAAGTATGCACTGAGAAGATTGTGCTAAATTCTGCCTGTAGGTATATTTGGTGCAGTCATGCAGCATGAAGACAGGCTTTCTGGAAAAGAAGAGATCTTTCTCTCCTGTTTTGCAAAGCTTTTAGATACACCTAAAAATTTTATTCATTTAGATCAAAGGGCAGATTCCAGTTTATTGTGCTTTTCCTTATTTTTATAAGCTGTTCATCCAAAGATATATTAATAAATGGGCTTGAAAAGTATTTGTCACTCAGGAAGCAAGGGGAAAATATAAATTAGTGACAGTGCTCACCTCTTACCTTAGAGGTTTGAAAGCTTTTAAACTTAGATTAATTGAATGAGTACCTTTTTCTCTATCGTGTGATTATCTGTCATGTATCAGTCATGTACTATAGGTAAGGCAATTTCTAGCCTGCTTTGTGAGTTAATTCTCTCAGTGCAACTCTGTTAAGGTGAAGATGCTTGGTGCTTTCTCTATTCATTTTGGTATTGTCAGAAAACATAAAGACAAATTTCAGTCTTAGTATAGCTTTGCTGAGCTCAGTACAGTTACAGAAGGGAAAAGAACACAATATCACAATAATTTGGGGAACAAAACATGGATCAACAGCAGCTTTGAAACACAACAGATTGCAATGGATGCTGTAAATGAACAATTCCTGAAGTGGGCAGAGGAATGATTAGCACAGTTCCCTGCCTCCATAAGAAGATTCTTTGCTGCCCATCTGCCATCCCAAATGCTAGGTCCTAGAAACACCATTTCACACTGCCCACTGATGAAATGATTTACCAGGAAAGAGGAGAGGAACAGCAGAAGAGTTCTGGATTTGGAGTAAACAAGCTCTTCCAAATGTTTTAGAGATAAAAATCTCACTACTGAGTCAGTGAGCTACCAGAGAAATAAAATTGTATGGTGCAAGGGAGCCTACAACACACAGTGAAATTACAAATTTGTGTTCCCGATAAGACTACTGCATGAATTCATTCTGGTGTTGGGAGGAAAAAAGTAGGTATGGGTAATATTTTTCTACAAGCTTATCTCTGGTCTAGTAAGGAACAACTTTAAATCAAAAGCTTGTGCAAAAAGCAGCTAGTTCCTTTGTCCTGGATGCACATAGAAGATGACAAAATGCAAGGATGTGATTTAGGTCACAGCTTTATTTACATCACATTTACACACATCAGAGAGCCATCTAGACATAACTTTCATCAGCCCTTAATGATTTCCACTTGGTAGAGGACTGCCACCACCAAACTGCATCTCCCAATCACAGCTGGGCTCCAGACCATAAATTTATCTTCTTATATGAGTTTAAACCTGGTTGGAGAAAGGCCGTAGGCCTAGGAAACTAGGTCTGTGCCCATGTTTCTTCAGGAAGTTATTTTGGAGTTTGGTTGATTAGAAGGTGAGAATACTCTCACTTCTCTACCCCATCAAACTTTCTGCTCTGCTCAGGATGTCTGCCTCCCATTTGTGACAGCAATTAGCTTTACAATGTTCCTCCCACTCCCTTACCATTAATTTTATTATTCAAAATATAATCCCTGGAGAAGTGTTCCACAGTCCTGGAGAATGGCTTGAATACCATATATACTTTTGCAATATTCCCCTTTGCAGCTGAGTCAGTTTCTGGCTGTATCAGTATATGGGAGCTTAAAAATCTCCCTACCAAATTCTTTTACACACCATTTCAGAATCAATTTTATTTCACTTCCAAGGCTGTGTTCTCAATCTACTTTACTTCTCTTCAGCCCCTCCTATGAAACATTAAACCATTTTGCTCCACAGTAATTTCAGGTGGTTGTTTCCAGGCTGCCAGACAAGATGTCTGTTTTTGGAGATATCTGCTGAAATTTTGAAGTGGAGGATCTCATAAAGTCTAATAGGGCAGGTCTCTCAGAGGTCCCTGAGGCAGTAGTTTTTCAGTTTCAGCAATACATCCAAATTTTAACACCACAATGCATTGTCTTTAGGCTGAAAATTATAGCTTGTTCATACTTGTTTTCAGTCCTTGAATGTCAAGGATGACTTTGCTGTGTCTGCCAATCCCTGCATAGTTTTTGGATGGGGGTCTTCTAACTCAGCCACACTGAAATGTGCCTACTTCTAGGACCTTAATAGTTTGTCATAGTCAGCTTGAATCTCAGAGCTTTAAATGAAATAAGGAGTAGGTGTTTTCAGACTGTCACACCCACGCTAGCTATGAGATAGGTCTATGATTTACTCAGGCATAAATGTATCCATTAGCTATGCCTGAAGTAGTAAATAAATTGATCTGTGGCCCATTTTCTAGTCTCTCTGGCCCTGAAATAAATAACACAGTGCAATTTGCACCCACACATTCACTCTCTTCCCTTGTAGAGGTCTCTCGGGATCAATGCCAAGCATGTGCTGGTCCCACAGAGAGTTTCAAGACATGCTGTGAGAAACCAGTACACTGAGACAAGGCCTGTGTATTATTTACTACTATAGACATAGTCACCTTTGCCTTCCCCTTAGCTGTTGATATGGATCCACTGTAGTCACTGCCCAGACACTGTGCCACAGGATGTGTAAGAAATCACGAGACAAAATGGTAGGGCTATGCTTTTTTAACAGACCAACCTCACTGCTGCCGTGTCTGAGTGCCTTCCAATGATCCATTAAGTGACAAGGTTACACATCTGTCACCAGAACCCATGACTGTACTTCATCTTTTCCCTTGCTCTCTCCTTAGAAAGGAAATTGTATAGGCATTCAGCACAGTGATTTGTTCTGGGTGGCTGGTGATGGTGTATGCTTCCACTAGAAAAAGCTGTGCTGAAGAAGTCTATCTTTTAACTGAAGATTGATACTTATTATAACATTAGATCTTGGTGTATTGGCAATGATCTTGGATCAGTCACCTGAAAAGGCTTTGGGTAGATTTACACAGCCAGCTGTAATGTATCCTGTATATCCCTTGGGTTTAGCTATACCTGACTAACCAGGCATGTCAGGAAATACCAGATCTAACCAGGACTTCCTGATTGCATCAAGGCAATATGGCATTTTCCAGATATATTAGCAGGCGTGAGTGTTTCCCAGAAACCTAGACCTTTCTGTTTCATCTACATAATGATAGAAGTCTGCACCACTAGTGCACAGGAGCATAGGAGTGACAAGAGAGGAAGAAAAAACATCTCCCAAGAAGGTGTTTGTATGCTCTTGACAGAAAATCCACCAGGCATCTGGCAACAGGTGTGGCAGGGAGCAGCCTAAGGGCTGGAAGAGGGCTTCCAGGGATACTGCTTGTCAGAGCCAAGCAGGGGCTGAGCACCTCTGTGCCATATGGCACTGTAGTCAGTTAAATAAACACCTGCTTGTCACACATGAATAAATGCCATTGCTCAGTATTTCTATGGAGCAGTGCTGTTACTCCCACTCTTTCTGCCACAGAACCAGATGATTATTCATGTTATGAACTAAAGTCTCTGGGTAGTTTGAAGATAAGGACTTGTAATTCTATTTTCTCCTAAATGAGGCCTGGGCCAAATCCTACTGAGTTTGTTTAACTGATGGAAGAGATTTTAAAATTCTGCTGGATTAGATCACATTCTGTAAAACGGAAAGTGGTACAATTAGTACCAAAACCCATAGACTTTTATATGGGGTTTAAGTAGTATGCAACTGTAAAGCAAAATATGTCATTTGGGGCTCAGCCCACAGGACTGTACATACTGTGGACTGTGATATTTTGCTGTAATCAGTGCAAATATGATTTTGCATTCATTGTAGATATCTTTATTTTTTGACAGGATACTTCAGACTATGTTGCCTACGTAGCTAAGGACCCTGTTAATCGTAGAGGTAAGTTAGAAATATATATTTGATATCTGTTTTTCCTTTGAGAAACATTAATTATTCATGGTTTAGGTCAGATTCCACCCCCATCCCCCACCTCCCCCTCTGAAAAATATAAATGTAGAATGTAGCCCAATCAAAGGATTGCCTTTGACAGAGCCATGGAAGGATTGTGTAGCAATAAGAAGCAGCAGTTTGTTTCTCAAGCTTGAAATAAATAGGTCTTGCCACTAGTTCGTACCCAAATATCACTTTGATTCTTTTCACCTCTTAAATCAAACACTTGCCTTACTTGGCTATGTGAGCTTCTAGGCAACAGCCAAGTCTTACCTACACATCATCACTGTGCAAGAGCTAAGGAATCTCTGATTAAGTCATCTGATGAGGCAGCTGAATCTGTTAGGTCTTCCCAGTACGTGCCTAACTCTTCCTGGCAGAATCAGATTCTTTTTCAAATAGCTAACTTGCCAGCCAGCTTGCTGTAATTCTCTTTCTCAGTGAAGTTTTATTCAAGGTTGTATTGCTTTACTAGCAATCAGTCAGGGACAGGGACCTGCTTGTTGATTGTGTTCACTAGGTCTTAATGCAGCATACGAAGTGTTTTGTCATGTACCTGAGAATCTATTTACTATTCATAGATCATAGAGAGAGAAGAACAGACTAGCTCCTAAAAAAATGACATTAAGTACTTCCAACAGGATTTCTGGAGAATTCAGACACTTTAACTCCAAAATGCCAATCCTGCAAACCTTCAGTTGCCCACCTTACCATCAGCACAACTAATCCAGTAGTTTCCATATGTAGTTATCTTTAATGATACCTGAAGAATCTGCTGTGTCCCTGTGAAGAGATGTTCAGACTTGAGAGTATTAGCTTATAAATAATATCTGTACTAAGCATATGAATACGCTGAACATAAGTGAAATACCTAGAAAATTTAATGGGAGGTGGGGAATAGTCCAGTTCTTTGCAATGCTTGTTACATTACAGCATCATGTGTCCCCTGTCAGAGAGTCTCCAGTGTCAGACTACAGAATGCATGGTGCAGAGCTGCTCTCCAGCCTTCCTGCTTCAGCAGAACCCTTCTGCTAAATCCAAGACTGATTTGGTTGGTCTGAGAGATCTCAGTCAATGTAGGGACTAGCATGGTAGACCAGATATTTGCTCAGTAGGATTTGGAGGAGCCGTGTGCTCTGTTTTCCATCCCCATATAAGTGGTTTTTATACATTATGTTCGTTCTGCACTACATTCTTCCTGTACTATGTTCCTTCTATCTTATACTGAATGTGTTTATCCTTAACTTCTGCGATTGTTGCTTGTTGAGGTAGGCTATCCTAGACTGAGGAGTCATCTGAGCACCTGATATTGTTGTCTTTCCTTGGTGTATTCAGGTCAAGCATTCCAGCTGCAGTGCACATCCTCCATCCTTCAGATGATTTCTGTATCTCCTTCCTTCATTTTCCTGCAGCTGTTTTAAAAAGGTATATGATACCTGCATAACAGGAGCTGCCACTATAGCAGGGAATGCACCTTTCTATTTTTTCTTGCTTTTGTCCTCTTCATTGGCTGGTTCCTCCTAGGCCCTTTTTGCTGCACTGTTACCTGATGTGAAATTCTTTCACACTGTGATTTTAAGCTTTCAGCATTATGACTTTCTGTGGGTGTTTTCCCGACTCGTGTGCATATATCAGTGGTTTGCAGAATAGTGACTTTGTATGTCACCTGTATTAAAACACATTCTTTCAAAGAATTCTAATTTACCAAGGGACCTGAACTGCCCTCTTTCACCATCACTTGCAAATGACTTTAAGAGGGAATTTGTCTTTACATCTGTGTCTAGCAAAAATGCTACTGCTGCTGTTACTGATGCTAGCCTGCCACCAATGCTGTAGCATAGCTTGCATATTAGACTAATTTCTTCCCAAGGATGGAAAAGCTGTCTTCGTGCTGTGCATTCTGGATCTAGCAAGCTAAAGGCTGTCTATTTTCTGCTGTAACATCCACAAGAAATCACCTCTGTGTGAGCCAAACCTTCTCATCCTTTTACAAGAAGCATATCTCCTACCTGCTGAAAGTCCATTCATGTATCCAAGGAAACAGGTTACTCATTATGTCACCTACTGAAACTACTTAATGACTCATGCTTCATTTTAGCTCCAGAAAGGTTTAGCAGTGAGAGATGTCGCCTCTTTAAATTCACACTCTATAACTAGAGTGCAAACATTTTAGCTTTGTTTGGCCTAACTACTTTTGGTCCACATTTTCAGAGAAAAATGTGCACCTTCCATGGGGGCTGATTGTTCAGTGCCAATAGCAGTGCTGCAGAGGGCATAAAAAAGCAAATGCCTTACTGCTAGTCAGGGATGTCTGCCTCCATCTTTGGACACATGGAGGTCCTGTTTTTGTCTGCTGAATCCACTTTCAACATGCAGCTAGAGGCATTTCAGCTTGCTGGTTGGCACAGCGGATGCTCTGTGGTGAGACCACTGTATCTGTTTGGCACTGTGACTGGTGCCATCTCATGCTGAATGAGGTGCTGCTGCTGCTGAGGAAGAGACAGCACACATTCCATACTTGCCAGCTGCAGGTTTCTTGACCCTTTATTCTGGTCTCTTCAGAAGTCTATCCAATATTTCAGTCTCTGAAGAAGTCATATCTAAACCTACTTTAGGTATTACTTCTCTCCCTGTATTACTTCAACTAAATGTCATGACCAACCCTTATTTGTAGGACACTGACATCCAATGCACTTGATTCCAGTGAGTTG
The DNA here is from genome assembly GCA_013397395.1 of Sinosuthora webbiana. Lineage (NCBI taxonomy): Eukaryota > Metazoa > Chordata > Aves > Passeriformes > Sylviidae > Sinosuthora > Sinosuthora webbiana. The sequence goes on from VXBN01006449.1 coordinate 246,158, forward strand.
GACACTGGGTATGTACTAAAAAGCAGTTTTTCAGCTGAAGAGTTTATATTCAGGTTATTAAAGCAGTCAGGGGTGAACAAATCAGTAACTTTAAACAAGAACCCACTTTCCTGTGGCAGGATTTGGAAAAGAACCAGTTTGAAATCTAATCCAGGCTAGATTATATGCTAGACAAGCATATTGTCTAGCCAGTAGACAATATGCTTGTCCAATTCTGAGTACAGAAACTTGACTCACCTGCGCTTCTCTGGATATCATTGAGAGGTCGTTAATTTAAATTTTTAGCTTCCACCTCTTAGTACCCATCTGTGCTCCTGCAATGTTGAGGGAGCTCTTCACAAGTTCATTCTGTGTTTTTGTATATGATGAGACTTCCAAGCCATTCTCTGATTTAAAACCAGCACAGATTTGGCTGCTCAGACAGCTGGTAAAGGTTTCTTGGTCTTCCATAGGAAGAGAGCTTATGTTGCTAGCCTCCCCCTTTACTGCCTCTGTCACAGTGGGTTCAGAGAGGTTGCACATGGGGGAGTGCTGGAGTTAATCAGGCTGCTGCCTCTGCAACCCCACAGTTTGCTGGGAGTGTCTCCATGCAAACAAGCAGGAAAAGGTACCAACCTCTCTATTCCTGGAATAAGATCAGGGCTCATTATCTAGAAAATATCTGTGAATACTGCTCCTTCCTCAGACTGTAATTTGGGAAAAGAGAACAGCTTGTAAAATTGGGGTGATTAGACATAAAAGGGAAGTAATTAAAATGAGGAAAACAAATAAAACATTTGTTATTATTACCATCTATTAATATTTTTGGAATTTCAATTTAAAGCTTAGAATTTTTACATAATCTATTGCATTCAGGTAATAACAAATGAATTTTTTTTTTGTGTTCGTGGACTTGTTAAAATAGTGGAACAGATTTGTGACCTTGTCTATTGCAGTTACACATCAGTGCAATTTTATGTAACCTTTAAACAGTTGTGATTGACTGAAATTCACTGTATCAGAATTGGGTTTTATTGAAACGTGCACATCACTAACAGGGCAACTAAGCTTGACATGTAGGTGTTTTGTCATAGGTCATTGCATCCCACCATGACATAAATAGTGATTTGCATGTGTCAATCTTTTTCATTTAGCTTGTCATATATTGGAATGCTGTGATGGTCTGGCCCAGGATGTCATCAGCACCATAGGGCAAGCATTCGAGCTTCGATTCAAGCAGTACTTGCAATGCCCCTCTAAGACACCTACTTTCCCTGATAGGTGAGTGCAATTGCAGAAGACAGCTAAAGGACCTTCTTTAGCTTTCAATTTACTTGATAAAATGTGGACCATGTTGCCGGAGACAGACAGGACTTGAATACTTAAAAGAGTTTCTGCTGTATTAGCAAAACAGTGTTTACCTAACAAATATGAAATCAGTCCATTTAAAAAAAATAGGCTAAATAGGGATTTCACAATGATGTTAGAATGATCATGTGTTTTGTGCTGTAGTTAGTAGGCAGAATTGCATGGCCAAGAATGGTTGTTATTTTTGACGTTTCCTCATTACTGCCACAGCAGCTGTGTCAGTTTAGATGGTGCAGGTCAGACTGCTGGGCTTCCAAAATGACTAATGATGTTTCAGTATTTCTCATATTAGGGTGATGTTTCTAGGAATGTGATGTATTGCAGGGAGGTTTGACTGCACTGATATCTGGAGAATGCAAACTCTGTCTGCTTGTATATGTTCAAAAGGCTGCAATATAGCATTCTGTTTTCTTTAGATACATGGATTGCAATGTGCTTACTAACATCACTAGAAACCCTAGTGAAGTTTTAGCCCCTGTAATCTCTTATATCAGAGCAAAAACAGATATATAGGGAATATAAAATGCTACTATCCTAATTTGGAAGCATGCTGTATTCACATCTCTTGACTTCGTGAAGTTCTTGCAGAATTACATTGATGATAGAGCAGTCATAACTAAAGACAAAGATTTAGAGCCTAGTCAGTCAATCAAGTCATAATATTACAAGTGCTATTTTAATGTTAAAGTTGTTTGTTAATGCAGTTTATAATGGTCTTTAAAGCCAAGTTTAAACATACCCAGCATAAAGAATTTGGTCCATTACAAAGGAGGTTTGTGTCAGTTTGTCTAAACAGAGATCTGCTGCATGATCCATCATTGCTTCCTGACTTACAGTGGTAGCAGAAGTGTCCATACAATATGCAGTGGTGATCCCCTGACAGGCAGCCTTAACATGCTGAAAATAGTTGTACATGCTTTACAACCAAGAGGCAAAAGAAAGCACTCTCTTCCTTACAGGATGCAGAGTTTTGAGGACCCATGGACGGAGGAGGATAATGAGGCAACGGAGCATCACTATTACAACAACATCCCAAATAAAATACCTCCCCCTGGCGGATTCCTTGATGCCAGGCTCAAAACAAGGCTTCCCACTGCTGCAGACACAGCTGAGGTCAGTATAATTTCATTTCTACTCTCCTGCTGATTGATCCAAAATTTTTAAAAGACATGGTTTTATGGTGGATACCTTGGGATTGTCTATAACACACAGCCCTTCCTGTGTGGTCAGTGTCTGAATGGCCATTGCAGATCGAGGGGGCAACACATTAGGCAGGTTCAGCACAAATTAAAGGAGGTGAAATCCTCATGGTACTAAAAGATTAACTAGGTTCGAGGAACAGAAATCCACTGGGGGCTACTACATTTGCAGAAACCATGTGTGTTTCAGAGAGTATCAATTAGGGCACATTAACTGGGAATGATTTATTGCAGGATCATTTAAACATCTAGTGCTGTAATTACTAACAGTTCATTATGTTAATGACTTGGCAGTAATTAGTATTCAGCCAGGTTCCTAGGTAGGTTTTCCACCTCATGTCGAACTAAGGTCAGCTTGAATATTTCTACCAGCACTTCTGTCAAAAGTTTGACTGCAGTATCAATGTAGCCCCCTAAGAGGTATTTTCAGATCCATCACAACTCTGCTTAAGTCCAGAGGGGTCCTGTCTATAGCCAACATCCTCCCCTCAGTACCCAATGCATCCCGTAGTACCAATGTGAATCTCTCAGCTCATGCTGTGAAGAGTGCTGGGACTGTCTTCTCATCCCATGCGTGTTTCTGTGAAACACTTTTTCCCAGTAACAGGTTGTCAAGACCTGCTGTGTGAATACAAACTAAAGAAGTGATGCATCATTTGGTGTCATGGGGGTCACTAAAAGCAGAAGGCATGGAAGAACACATGAAAGTCACTGGTAATAACTTACTCTTACAGAAATGTACTTGGAATATATATATTCTGATATTATGGTTACTTGGAAAGGAGGAGTGAGGGTACACAAAATACATCCAAGGAAATTGGCAGAGCCACTTGTAATGTGTCTGAGAATTTTAAAGACAATTGAAAAATTCCTTGCACATGTGTCCATTCTAGTCTGCATCAGGAGTGGGAGGAGAGCAAATTTATTATCAGAGCCATCACGTAGGAGAAAACTTCAGTGAAGATTGGCATCACGGGCCTGTTAAACAAGGTGAGTTTTGCTACTTTCAGCTGTAATAGTGCAGGCGGTCTTGAAGGGCAAAGCATGCAAAAGTCTGATGCCTCAAAGTCTTAAGACAATGAATTAAACTTGGTTGATAGGTTCCCTTTGTCTGAGTTTTAGTTTAGCTGATACCAGTGAAAAGCATTTGATGATAATTACCTCTGGATAAATTATTAAATGCACACCTTCATTAAATATTTTCTTCTGCAGAGCAGTTCATAAATAGAATTACCCAGACTTTCAGCTTTCTAACTTTCTGTATCTTAAAACCTCATGATATTTAAGGGTCTGCTGCATGCTCACTAGGGTATGCAAAATAGAATTCTCAAATGAAAAGCCTAAAGTGAGAAGTTTAATTTTAAATGTGAAGCAATGCTCTCTACTCATAAAATAGAGACTGGTTCATAATGTTCCTTTTTTTGTCTTTGAATTTCAAGTAATTTCAAAACACATATAAAATTTTACCCCACCCAGCTTTATGTGATAACTTTACTGTGTTTCTGGGGACACTTTTGTTCAAATGGCAGAATATATTCTCTATTGTTAATCTGCACACATTTAAGGATATTATACCTTCTCCTCCTCTCATGACTCCTCAACAGAATATAATTTTTGAAATTTACAATCTTTATTTGCAAAGATTTCCTTTCCTGCTGGGAAATAACCCTACCATACCGTCATTGGAACGTCCAGGAAATTTTAAACCTGTCATGACGTGGTGTGATGATAATTGGTCAACACTGTTCTGTCAATTACAAAAAAAAAAAAAAAAAAAAGTCTTGAATTTTCTAGGATCTCTGGATATTTGTAGTATGTCAGAAGAGAAATCAGAAGTAGCACCAACAGCAGAGCTGCCAATATATGTAAACACCCAGCATATAAATAGAGAAGATCTATTGGCACTTCAGGCAGATGCTGAAAGTACCATCAGTGGAACAGCAGAGGATGCTGAAGCAACCAGCCCAGGAAAGGATCTGTTTGACATGAGTGAGTTCCCTTCCTATTCACTTCCTTTCTGACAACTGACGAAATATGCTTATGCATTAGTTCTGTATTTANATTTAGTGTTCTTGGTGTAATTGTGGTGAATTTTAGAATCCATCAAGGTTTCATATTGGACTAAAATCAAATAAGGGTGGCTGAAGACTTGGAGCTAGTCTGTATACCTGAGTTAAGGTCAGTTGCAGTCCATGTTATTGTTAACATCACAGGCAATAATGTCAGAAGAAAAATTAATCAAGAAGCTTGCCATACTGGAAAGTGAAGGAGGGTGAAGGTATGGATGAGTGGAGAATTGTATTCAGCCTCTCCTGTGAGTGTGTTATGAGGAAGTCAATGCATGCATGAAAAGTTTTGTGCCACAAGAAATCTAGCATGGAAATTAAAGTACTGAGTTACCACTTACTCTGGGTAGGCCTCCTGTCCTATCTGATCCAACTTTGGAGGCAGCTTTTCCTAGATCAGAATCATCACCATAGCTGCAAAACCACGGCTTAAGCATCAGTATTGGTATTTGGTATTGGTGCTGCTAAAACACATTGTTTTCAGCCTTGAGAAGATACATAAAGTGAAGAAATAGTGAAAGTATTTGCTGCACAGAAAATTTTCTTGAGATTTTTTACTCTTCCTACCTCAAATAAATTGCTAATGTGTGCTTTATTTAATTCAGTTCACGTAATTAGAAGGCAGTGAGACAAAGCAGTTGGTGCTTACAAATTATTAGTAAAATAAAGTATCTACATTTCTGCTATCTTAGTATAGAAAAAAAAAAAACATTTTTCTGGCATCTGGTTTTTGTTGAGATATGGCTCTATTTCCACAGCTTAGAAATTGTTGAAATTGAACTGAACAACTGAATTGTTGTCAGTTCAGTTGAAAGAAAGGAGCAGGGAAGAAGATTGGGAGAGTATCTATCTGTGAATGTAGTTCTCAAATGAGAAAAATATGCTGAATATCTGCTGAAAATCTGAAATAAGGGATGTTAACTCTTATCAGCCACTGGAACATCAGAGAAAAGTAGTATTAGAAAATCTGCCAATTATCCCTAAGTTAGTGGTTTGTTGAGCTAAACGTATGTTGGACTTTGTGCAGACTGCAGTATAGTGAAGATATTTATAAACTACTTTTAATAACTGGCTGAGATATCACTAAGCTGCAGCAGCACAGTATTTTTCCTATTTCTTTGACCTAAACTAGCCTCTCTGTGGCCCTACGCAAACAGGGCTTTGTACTCCTCGCATCTGAACAATCTATTTAGAGCTGGTGTATTGGTTCACTGTGCCACTCTCCAGATGTCCTTTTGTAAGCCCAGGGGCACAGAACAACACTTCTGTTTGACATTACTGGTGGGCCAGATGAAGGTCTTGCAAGAGTAAATAGCTTCCAAGAGGTCGGTACAACATGTAGCGAAGCACCCTATGACATATTTGCTATTTCTGCAAGACTGTTGGGATCCATAATGACACTTCTTTCCACTGAACTCTACAACTGCACTGAGTTCAGGACTTGGTTGAGGTTTAAAAGATGCTTCCCCAAGGCTGATTTTAGCTAGGCAAATGATGTTAAATGTGTTAACCTGTGTCTGTTTTGCAAGGTTCTCTTCCTAGATGGAGGCTAGGAGTAGGCTGAGTGAATGTTCCCTACTAGACATAGCCTTGGGCTGGAGACTCAGTAATGGATAATTTTTAAATGAATAAGTTGTTTGAACAGAGACCAGATAAGAGTATAATGACATTAGGTGCCCCTATTATGCAATTTATTTGAAATTAAACTGTCTGACATACCTAGAAAGACTGAAGGAGAGATTTGCCTGGTACCAGATAGTATAAATACAGCTGTTGACAATAGCCACAACTGAAATAAACCAGTACCTTTCAAAAGATCCTGCCAAGGTTCAGTCTGATTTTTATCAGTATCGTTCTGTGCATAACATACATGTTAAACACATTGCACTCCTCAGTCTTAATATATTGTATAAATCAGTAAGTCTATTAGTATATATTCCCTCATTTTTTCATAAAGATAAAGAGAAGTGGCTGTAATGCAAAATAAATCCAGTTTAAAATAACCAGAGTATCACAATTTTGCTACATGATTTACCTGTGACTGATCCTGTTCTTGTTTCGTATTTCCATAACCAGAACCATTTGAAGATGCTCTTAAGAATCAAACATCTGAGGCTATGTTGAAGAAATCCACCTCCATGGGATGCACCAGTCCTCCTTTATCCAGAGTAGCTGTCTGGACTGAAGCTGAAGAGCTAAGTACAGAACCATGGTACCAAGGAGAGATGAGCAGGAAAGAAGCAGAACAGCTATTAAAGAAATGTGGAGATTTCCTTGTGAGGAAGAGTACCACAAATCCTGGTTCCTATGTGCTGACAGGCATGCACAAAGGACAAGCCAAGCATCTTCTTTTGGTGGACCCAGAAGGAACTGTAAGCACTGACTTCTCACTAATGTATGGGGTTTCTGACTCTACTAATTTTCTCTAAATGCCTTTAATCTTCTTTAGCTTATTCACACCTTGTCATAAGCAGCCCCTCATAACTCTGATGTGCCATCACATCTCTAATTCTCTCCCTGATGCCTAGAAGAAGACTTAGCACATGATTTCTGCATACATTGCAGGGAGCCTTAGGGACCCGATTCTCAAGCAAGTTCATGCTTTGACCAGTGCTGTGCAGTCTTGGTCAAAAGTGCAGCCAAGCCACTTCAGTATTCTTGCTAAAGGATGGAGGTTTGGCTAGCCTGCAGGCTGGCAATTTCCACTTGGCATCTTTGTTACCTGGGATATGGACCAGGCCCTCTGTGTTTTCCTGCATATCTGCCCAGGAGAGCATTGGGGTAAGCCTGTTACATCTCTTAACGCTACACAAAGACTCCTGCAGCTGATGAAGGCACCTTCCCCACAGCAGGATGGAGGGGACAAGGGGGCTTTAGTTTTTTGTGGCTGTCCTGTTCTGCTTCTGTGGAGGCATAAACTCTTCAGAGAGATTGACATAATTGTCATGAGTTTTATTCTTGGCTCCTGGCAGCTACAAGTAGGCAACTACTTTTCCTTTATAAAAGACAGCTTTAGATAACCTGCCCCAAGGTAAGTGAGAGACTCCCATAAAGGAGTTGTCCTGTTGGCATCTGAGCTGAGAAAGCTGTGGCAGAATTATGTCAGTCCTGCAAAGTCTGTATTGCAGCAGTGAGGAGCGCCCATGGTACTTATTGCAATTAATTACATTTTCCACATGAGGCCAGTGAAAGAATGGTTTTGCGCTTTTGAGATGCCAGCTGCCTAGTCCTGGGTTTGATGGGTACACTAGCCCAGCCGAGTGGCTCTACACCTCTTGACGGGCAGCCTCCTTCGCTAAAATTTGCCAACAGTTTCGTGACAAGTTTCCTGCAACAAAGTAGCCTAATTCTCTTTTCCGCATAAACCCACAAATAACTGTTATAGGCTACTGCAAAGGAAACACCGTTGTGTGACCTGGCAAGTGCTGGAGTGCTGTGTCCCACCGGGAGAACTGCTGCAGTGCTGACTGGCATGGAATACTCAGGTCCTGTGACCAGATGACTTCCAGGGTATTTTCTTCCTGTACGGGTTGGAGGGCCGCCCCATCTTTGCTGTGCTGCCTCTAGTGCATCTCTAATTTGCTGACCTCCTTGGTTAGGGATCTGCTTGTTATCTGCACCCATCCCTTCCCTCAGCCTGCTTGTGTGGTCATGGCCCCAGTGCCTCTGAGCTGCTTTGCTCAGAAGGCACTCTTCCAGAACTATGATTTTCTGCAACTGTACTTAGTTACAGACAGCTGTGCTGTCTGTACGATTTGTGGGATCCTGACACAGCTTCTGAGCAGCCCTATTTGCAACTTTTCAAAGTGGAGACTCATCAATAAAATGCCAGTGCGTGGCCAGGCACCACAGCATGCCAGTGCCTTGCATTTTGTCCTGCCTGGTCTCAGCAGGATTGTTCTTGAAGACTGATTCACACAAATGTTGCCTGAAAATTAATTTTGCATACAGTACCCAATGACATGTAACAGGTGTTAAGGGTGTGTTCTCAGAGCAGAGTTAACTGTGCAGTTGCTTTTGCTCTCATCCAGCTAACAAAAAAGTTAAAAAAGGAAAAAGAGATCCCTTGTTCAGATAATGGATGCTTAAAATGGAGGACTGCATGATTTTTCTAGATTTAGAATTAGACCTCTGTTGATGGTAGAGTGTCTAACTTATGGTAAAAAATATGTCGGAATAGAGATAAGTAAAGTTAGTTCTTTTTTAAAGCTATCTTTTCATTTTGAAAATATAGTTTTATTTTAGAGAAAGTGACATTTCAAAGCAGAATGCTTCAGAAACTGGGAGAGCCTTTTGGTTTCCTTCAGTGACATAACTACATGTAGACTGACCAGAAAGCATCATGTGCCATATTTGTTTCCTTTTTTAATTTTTTTTTAAATTTTTTTTTTTTTTTTTTTTTTTTTTTTTTTTTTTTTTTTTTTTTTTTTTTTTCTTTTTTTTTTTTTTTTTTTTTTTTTTTTTTTTTTTTTTTTTTTTTTTTTTTTTTTTTTTTTTTTACCTTATGCCATACTGTGTTAAGCTTCTAGCAAATTTTACAGAACTTAATGTTGAAACTGAATTATTTCAGGAGAGGTGTCCACCACAGCATAAGATGATTTTTGAAAGTTTTAACACAAGTTCTTTCTTCCTGAGAATAGTTCAAGGAGAGCAAATGACATGTCTTACTCAGAAAAGTGCTCACAGGCACAGTGCTTGAGGCAGCATAGAACCAGGCCAGTAAAAGTTTTAGTGCAACATGGTGTTTGCTTGAAGTGGATCTGTGCTTGTAGCAGCTGTATGCCTAACTCATTTGAAATATAGGAAGGAAACGTTTTGTGAACATGTGGCTAAATAATTAAATATTGCGTTGTAATATAGATTAGGTTTTGGCTTCTGACAATTTTGACTGTTTTATCGTGCAATATCCATTTTCTCCTGTCATGGGTGGAATATTGTATACCAGCAGGATGCTGTTACTGAGCTGGTATGTGGGCTAGAAAAATTATTTTTCCTGCCCTAAAGTGCTTCAGTTCCAAAGGCACAGGGATACATTGCACAGCATAGGGCAAACCCAAGTTAAGCACATATGGTGGCTGGATCTCTTTCTAGGAAGGAAATTTTCAAGTAGCAGAAGCAAAAAGTCTTAAGAAAAGCACAAAAAATGCTGAGGTGCACAAAGAACCTGGTTTCTGATATATCTGACACAAGAGCTCTTTCTAATTAAAAAGGTGCAAACACGTCACAGAAGTAGGTGGTCCTTTGAAGAAGAAAAATAGATCTAAAAATCTGACTTAGAGTGAAACAAAATCATGAACAGAAGTTTTCAAGCCTATTTTTTCAAGACCTATTCAGAAAGAGTAATAAGAGTGAGCTGGTCCCTGGAATTGCATCCAAAATTTCTATTTGGTAAAGATAAGGGGGAGTGAGAGAGAAAACAGAAGCCACACTGGATTAAGTGCCAAATTTCTACCAATTTTGATGGAAGAGGGATCAGTTTCTAAAATATGATTGTGTCATTTTATTCTTAAACAATTTTAGTGTGAAGTTAAGGGGGAAAGTACATTACTCTTTAATCTATCTTCTTGCATCCTTTTTTTGAAGGTTCGTACAAAAGATCGTGTCTTTGACAGCATAAGTCATCTCATCAACTATCACCTTGAGAATAATTTGCCTATAGTTTCTTCAGTGAGTGAACTCTGCCTGCAACAGCCTGCTGAAAGAAAACACTGACTCCAGATAACTCTTTTAGTTATTGCAACTTGCAAGCTATAACTGGTAGAAATTGCAGATCTGAAAAGAAAATGTACCCCTCATATTCACATGCATTTCACAAATATGTTTTATGTAAGTTTGAGAAGTCCTATTTCATATGGTATACTTGAACATTTTCAATGCTTTATGTGACATGAAATCACAGCAAAAGGCTTTCTTAAAAGTAATTTCAACAAAATTGTTCAGATTCTCTAATGTAAATGTTGATAGTGTATATACACATTATATATAAAAATACAGTATATATTTATATTTTTCAAGTCAGTCTGTTGACAGTATAAAACTATCTTCTGTGCCATGTGTTTTTACCAAAAGAAAAATGATAAGTGTGATTCTTCAGATAAAAAAAAAATAGAATTCAGAAGTCTCAATTTCTTGAGAAATTTAATACTACAAATCTTATTTCTGATTTTACCTAAGAAGCACAACTATGGGGATTACAGATGGATTATGCTAGTTAACCATGGAAGGAATCTGAATTCAGTAACTAGTATTCCAACTCAGAAATATAGCATAAAATGTTTTTTAAATGCATTATTCAGTGTCACTGATATCAAAAGGATTTTATCTTTCTGACGTCAGTTTGAATTCTTATATGATGCTATTCAAAACATTTGTATCTTACTTTAGCAAAGATTTGATGTGATCTCTATGTGTATGAGGTGTGTGCTTTGATTTTTCTAATGATATTGTAACAGTGTACTGTAACTTCAATTTATTAATTTCAGTGCTAAGGTTATTTATAAGTAGTTCTCTGCTTATGGTGAAGATCTAGGTGTCCTTGAACTAACAGTCTCAAGTGAGATGTTGCATACTGATTAGACAAGTTCAAATAACTTGTGTTTAATAGGCCTAATACAAGATGTACTTGACTGTTCAAAGACATATCTGAAAAATCTTTTCTTCTTATAAGCAGTGAAAACTATCTGAACTCAGTGGTCAGTTTTGCAAATGATGTCACTTGCATTTACTTGCCAAAGCAAAACTTCATTTTGGCCTTCAGCAAGTGATAGGCATTGGAAATCTACTGTTTTTCTCTAAATACCAACTTTAAAAAATACACATACAATAAAGACACATTTCTGGCAGAAATGCCCTTGACTTTTGGTACTGGGAAATGCTTTAAGGGATGTTTGTACTGTTCACATTTAAGCATTATATAAAGTTATTTTCCCATTCTATGAATCTTATTATGAGTCAAATTCAATAGACACAGTTCCTGTAAATGCAATGCTTGTGCCAGAGTCAAGATGTAGCCTTCAGCAATCCAAGGTCTTCTCTAGCACCAGTCTCTCAAATCAAATCTTCAGACTTGATTCATAAAAACTCAGCAGGGTAAGTGTAGGTTAAGTACCTGCCTACCCCACAGTTTACTTAAAGTTACATTTGGTTCTAAGAATTTGCTAAGTTTAACAGTCTGTCAAACCATAATCAAACTGACTGAAGAATTCACTTAGAATATATTCAGGCAGGACCTCACGTTAAAATTCTGAAATAACTTTCTTGTACCTTCTGCTTTTAAATGTGGTGAAGTTGCAACTTGAAATTTTGACTTTGAGTAATCTCAAAACTGAAAATTGAGACCCCTAAGACTAATCATGTAACCTGTGCCTATGTAAAAATATACGTCATTCTGTAATTAGGACATCCAGAAGCCAAATTAAGACATTAGTGAACCAAATGCTTGTGATTAATTTTACTAAAGATAGTTATTATTTGATATTTCTAGGTCTGAATGGGAGCTGAGAGCAAAGGAGAGCAATTAAATGCTGAATTCAACCCAAATCAGTATGGCACTGAGTTTAGTGGAATTTTTAAAACTTTGTTTTATTAGATTGGGAGTGGCAAGGAAATAGGAACAGATATCCCAAAGTAGTATCCACCAAAATTAGTTTATTTGAGAATCTCAAAAAATGACTTTATTTATCCATGTCTCACCATATTCCAGTTTAAATTATCTCAGCTGTCACTTTTTTCATATATAATGCTTGTTATTCCATGCTCTAACCTTCCTGTAGCCATGTTCTGGAAAGTTTTCACTGTGATATCAATACCTATAAGAGAAAGTGTCTCTTTTCCTCTGAATATTGCATATCATTTCAGTAAAAGTCTTCTGCATAACCCCCTTAGGTGTCTTCAAAAAGCCCACATGCTTCCTATGTCTGTTTTGGATTCCTAAATATCCTGGAAAAATGTGACAAGACTTGGATGTATGAATTAAAGGCACTAAACATATACTGAAATATCTTAAATTTTTTACCACTGTCCTAGCAGTAGCTTTAATAACTTAGCAGCCACTTAGCTGCATGTTTTGGAAATTAAAGCTGGTGTCAAGGAGACACAAAATGAAACTGCTTGACAGAAATACTAAATTTCCCAGACTATATTTCCCAAACTGTGCCTCCACGGAAATGTGGCTATTTTTTAGCTGCCCTGTCAGCACAGCCAACTTGCTCAGCTCAGCATATTCATTGATGATGCAAAGGTTACATATGTCTTATCTAGATGCAATGTGGTCCGAGATGGCAATAGTGCCAATGCACTGTGACGGTGCCCTGCTGACACGATGGGCCGGCAGGTCCATGAGGATACAAATTTTCTACATCACTGGGAGCCACACAGCCTCAAAACTGGACAGAAAGAAAGAGCATGTGTGACACTCAGTACTCCATTTGTGGATCCTGCCACAATTTTTGTCCCAGTCACTGTGGTAGATTTGGCTTTCCCTTTATGAAAAGGGCAAATAAACTGTAAAGCTATTTGGATAGCAGTTCCAAACCAGTTGTCATTAGGCAAATTTTAAACTGATTTCAACAAGAACTAATTGAACCTGCTAGAGCGGCTGGGCTCACTTCTGTGAGGAGCCAACACTGCCACCAATTTAAGACACGTAAAAGTAATAAGGTAGATTTAAATGCTGAGAAGTTAGCTGAACACCTAACAACTGACAGCATAATAATGAGAGTCGTTTAATGTTCACCTTTGGTTCAGAGTCCCTGATCTTTTTTATTGTCTTTTTTACGCAATATCAAGGACTAGACACTTGCTTGTGGTAATTCAGTACCATGATTTCAAGAAGTGGGGTTTTAATGAAAGAAAAAAATTTCTAGACTCAATAGAAATCACTGAGATTAGGTGATATGATAGTATCTTTTGATGTTTTTCCAATCAAGACCTGAGAACTCAGAACTGGAGTGTGTCTGCACTGGTTTTGAGTCCTATCTGATTAATGGTTTTGATTTCAGTTGTGTTGCAGCTATAGGAACTACTGACAATGAAAACATAATCAATGCCTTTAAAAAAAGAACATTACTATGTGAACCAGATGATTTTGATTACATTTTATTTTAGATCTAGATTAATAATTATTAAGTTAATAAAATTCATCCAGTGTTGCTGGCAGTGATAGGCTGGACATCTAGGTACATACTAGAAGTATGTTCTCATGCTTTTGATTATTTCAGATGCTTCAGAAGCAAGGAAAGCTAAAAATATGGTTTGAAAACTGAATTACTTTCTGACAAATGGGAGTTTGCTCAGAGTGAGGAAGCTTGCAGCTTTCCTTAATGCAAGAAGAGAATGTTCAAACTAACCATGCCTGGCTGATCACCATATGAGAAGATGCAATTTCCATGGCTTAATGCCTGCCTTTTTGCCCAGTTGTACAGTTGTTTCACTTCATTTCCTACAGGGTTCACAATGGGAGGTAACACTGTTTCTGCCAAAACCTGTCTGCCAGATATTCAATAAAAGCTTGAACAAAGGTCCTGGGACCAAGACTTCAGTGGAAAGTGTGCACTGTCACTGGAACAAAATGTTTAACAGTCTGGTAAACATTGCCTGCCAGCACTAAATGTTCTATAGCCTGTATTCATACTTTTTCCACACTGTGGAATAGTATACTCAACATTTCTTATCACCATGGTCCCCAGGCATCATGTGCAGTAAGATGAGAATTAAAAAAAAGTTCTACTGTAGTATGATTGCTGCTGGCACATCAATGCCAGATGCCAACTATAATGCATTAATAATAGAATTGATGAATATTTAGGCATTTTTCAGTAGATTTGATAACCAGAAAAATTTTGCACCTTCTAGGAAATTTGCAGTTATCAAAGGGATATTTGGAACTTGTGAATATTCTGAAAAAAAGTTTACAAATCCTGCTTGGAAAAATGTTCTTTAGCTTCCAATGTTTATCCAAAGTAAGTGATAGAACCAATAATTTATATTAAGTAAACCATATTTGCATAAATGAAGTCTAAACTGAACTGAGAGACATACTTCCCTTTTTATCTGCCCGACAGTTTCAAAATATGTCTGCATAAAGTCTAAATTGAGACATACCTTAGTGTACTGTCAAAACCACTTTTGACTTACATGGTCTTTTTTGCCCAAGCTGAGGTTTGCATTCTTCACACATTCATGTGTGTTCAAAGCTGTCAAGATGTGGGTGAATTTCCACTTCATGCTCTGTGATCGTCTGGACTTACTCTACTCACTCGCATACAGTGTCTGTGGGCCTTGGTCATATCTGCACTGTATGCAGCTGGAATGAGGGCAGGCCCGTGGAAAAGATAACATGGACATACAATTTGCCTGCAGTCAACCAGAGGCTTGGATAGAGAGTGAAAAGCTGTCTTGGGAGACAAAACTTCAGGGATAAGAAATGTGAAGCCTGGAAACATGAGCCAGTAGGCATTAAAGTCACTAATGAGAATAGAGGGTTGTTGCCAAATTATAAACATGCTAATTGGTTGATAGAGTTAAGGCAGAACCTCTGGGGATACAAAGCCTACTGCTCTTATTGATGTCTTATTGAGACATTTATGCTCACAAGCCCTGATCTATTCCTCTGCACACTCCAACGTAAATATCTCCTAAGGCTTCCAGGGAGAAAACGCAGGGCTCTTTTTTTTTTTTTTTGTCTCAGTAAAGGGGATAAGATTCTGGAGCTACACATTTCTAGCAAAAGCACCATACAAAGAGTGTTTGAACATTGTTTGACAACATAACAGGTCATGGAAACCAAAGGAAGAAAGAAGCTAGAACTAGGTGACTCATTCTGCTACCCCACTGTGTAAGAGACAGTGCAGATGACTCAGAAAACAAAAGGTAGGTAGCCTCAGAATTTGAGATAAGGATGCAGATGTACACTTTATGTAACTATCATGAAGATTAAATAAAGTCCAGGTTCAAATGAAAGCTTTTTCCAGCAGTCCTCCTTTTTCTTCCATGAGGAAAAAGACACCAAACACACCCAGACATACATTATTTCAAAATTTGGTGAAATTTTCTATTAAGTGAAGAATGTGAAGATTATAATTAGTATATATTTGTGTCCTTTTTGTCTGGATTGCTGTGATAACTGCTTGTTAGTAAAGTCCTGCAGAGCTAAAACTTGAAAGAAGCTAGGTTTCTTCTTTTGAGGTAAATGTTTTTCTTTGCATTGTGTGGGCAGCAACAACAAAACTAAAAAGTGACTATTTTGCTGTAAAAGGAAGTTTTATTGTACAATTGTTATTTAATAATATTTATTACTTTTAGAAACATTTTTAACTGAGAATTGCAGGAAAAATAATGTATGTGGAAATATTGTGATAATTTATATTCCTAACCACTTTTGTGAAACTCAAGTCTTTGCCTCTCTGCTGACTGTGATATTTTAGCTATAGAGACAAATTTTGTCTCTGGGGAAGTCCTTGAACAATGTAGTTTGGAATATAAGTGTCATGCAACTGTTTTCTGATTATTCAGTTTGTATATGTTTAACCAAAGTAATAAAACAGTGAGCACTATTACTAGATTGTAAAGTGGGCTTGAGTCTATTCTCTTATGCTCTGGTTCCTTAATGAAGTTTATTTGCTGTGTTTGGGGTTGGGCTTGGGTTTTTTTAATTGACCTGAAGGGAGGCATATTTTGTAGCAGAATGTGTACCATTTCAAAATGTTCACCTGGATATTAGTAAGTCACTCAATTGTTCAACCCAGTTGAATCAGGGATGAAAAATGTCAGAGGACCAAATGGCACATTTGACCTGGACCTGGACCTCAGTTAGACTGACCTTATACCACCACAGGAGATCCACATACTTTGACAGAGACAACACGTGTTTGTTTTCAACAAATATTATTTTAGTGAAAGCATGTAAGCATTAATTAATACAGGCCCCCCTTCTGAGCCAGATGATGCCCCGTCCTGGAAAGGCAGCTTTCCTGCTTGGCACACTGAATAGGTGAGAATAGAGAAGGGTAGTCCACTCCATGATGTTTCTGTGGGGAGTAACTGCAAGGACAAGAGCAGCCACTTTGTGTACTGTTGGGAGCACAATGTCTCCATGTCAGCAGGAAGAGTAGCTGTGCTGAGCTATAACCCTAGTCCTCTTCCTGCACTGACCACATGTCTTGTTGCAAAGGCCCTTCCTTCCCTTTTGACCACTTGGACAAAAGCTGAGCCTGAGCAGGCCCTGGGAAGTTATGCTGCTCTTGGGGAGGAGAAATGCAGCTCTGAATGCATCAGGGGCACCTGCAAACTCCGCATGCCTCTGCACAATGCCTCCATCCCTCTCCAGGTGCTGGGGGGCCCCAGGGCAGTAGCAGAAACCCCCAGTCAGTGCTGCTGCACCTGGCCCCTGTGAGTCTGGCCACGAGAAGGGAGTGTCTCCAGGCCTAGCATGGTGCAGGTTCCCAGCTCCTGCTGTGAGTGTCCTTAGTTGTGCTGGCAGGTGAAATGGCACCTGCAGGTGAACACCAGCACAATTCCACTCGGAAGCAACCAACTGCCCACCTTTAGGACACAGGCTTTTTGGTGACCGGCACTTTACACACAGGTGTGTTTTCCATTTCCTGACTAGGCAGTTGGAAACAAGCCTTGAAGGCAACACAAAGCTTCACTACAGTTGGTCCTTGCAAAATGTCTCTTTCCAAGGAGCAGCCATTCCAGGCATAATTGGAGCAGACAGCCCTCCAAGCAGACAGGCCAAGGGACTGACCCTACTCCCAGAAAGCAGGAACAAAGCCTTCCTCCAGCCCTGGGGATGGCAGATGCAGATCCTGCCACCCTCAGCTGCATAGCATTTGCAGAATCATGTAATATTAATAGCTTAATATAATTAATTAATAGCTGGAAGAGATCCATCAGGATCATCATGTCCAACTCCTGGCCCTGTGCTATACACCCCAAGAATCACACCATGTGCCAAAGAGTTCCAATGTTTCTTCAACTCTGTCAGGCTTGGTGCTGTAACCCCTTCCTTGGGGAGCCTGTTCCAGTGCCCAGCCACCCTCTGGGTGAAAAGCCTTTCCCTGATATCCAACCGAAACTTTCCTGGACTCAGCTTCATGCCATTTCCTGAAGGTCTGTCACTGATCATGGGAGTGAAGACGTCCCCTCCCCTCATGAGGATGTTGTAGACCACAATGAGGTCTCCCCTCAGTCTCCTCCAAGCTGAAAAGATAAGACTCAACTTCTCCTCATACGGCCTCCCCTCCAAACCCTTCACCATCCTCATGGCCTTCTATTGGACAATGTCTTTTTTTATATTGTGACACCCAAAACTGCCCTCAGGACTGCAGTTCTGGTGAGGCTGCTCCAGTGCAGAGCAGAACAAACCCCTCTCTTGCCCAGCTGGTGATGCTGTGCCTGATGCACCACAAGACACAGTTGGCCCTCCGGGCTGCCAGGGCACTGCTGACTCATGATCAGCTTGCCATTCAGCAGGATCTCCAAGTCCTTTTCCATGCTTCTCCTCTACAGGATCTTATTCCTCAGCCTCCTGTTCCCCAGCCTACACACACAACCAGGGCTCCACCATCACAGGGGCAGAATCCAGCACTTGCCCTTGTTAAACGTCATGGTTGACCATGGTTGGTGACTGACCAGTCCTCAGATTTATTAAGGTCTCTCTGCAGGGCCTCTCTGCCTTTGAGGGAGCTGGCAGCTTCCCCCAGTGTAGTATCATTAGCAAACTTACTTAGTATTTCATCAAGTACTCCATCCAAGTCATCTATGAAGATGTTGAAGAGCACAGGGCTGAGGACAGGCCCCTGTGGAACCCCTCCAGTGACAGATTCCCAGTCTGATGTCACCCCCCATTCACTGCAACCCTTTGTGCCCGACGCAGGAGCCAGCTGCTCACCCATCACATGATGTGTTTATCCAGCTGTGGGCTGGACATTTTGTCCAGAAGGATTCTGAGACATAATGAAAAACTTTGCTGAAACCCCAAAAGATTACATCAACTGTTTTCCTTTAATCAACAAAGTGGGCTACCCTGTCATAGAAGGAAATCATATTTGACAAGCAGGATTCTTCCCTCTCATGAAGCTGTGCTGGCTGTGACTGATGGCTGCATTGTCTTCCAGGTTTTCAATACTTCCCAGAACAATCTTGACCATGATTTTACTGGGCACTGAAATGACACTGACAAGCCTGTAGTTTCCAGGGTCCTCTTTCCTGCCATTTTTGAAACCTGAGACAACATTCTTCAGCTTTCAGTCAGCCGAGACATCTCTGGATTCTCAAAACCCCATGAAAATCATTGAGAGAGATTTTGCAATGACAACAACAGCTCTTCAAGGATTCTTGGATAAATCCCTGTCAGGCCCCATAGATTTGTAAGAATCCAGCTGGAGCACCAGGTCCCACACAATTTCAGAGTCAGGTAGGAACTGATCACTCTCACAGTCACAGTCCTTGAAGCTCAAGGTACTGAGGCTCCCTTGGTCTGTCATTCGTGTTGAAGACAGAGGCAAAGAATGCATTAAACACTTCTGCCATGTCCATGCCCGTCTGTGAGGTGACCATCCTCACCCTTAATGGGCAGATTTTATTTCTAAGCTGCATTTTGTCACTGATATTGAAATAACTCTTTTTATTGTTCCCCACATTTCTAGCAGCTTCATCTACAAATGAGCTTTGACCACAAGAATTTTCTCCCTACACTGGCAAACAGCATCTCAGTATTCTTCCCATGTCACCTGACCTTCCTTCCACTAGGCACACACCTTCCATTTTAGTCTTGTTTCCAAGAGAAGATCAACCAAGACAGCCTTCTGCCTCTAAAATACTGCCTTCAGGCACAATACCCAGAGTTTAAATAAATGTTTTCCGTAGAAGACTAAAACCTTTTCACAATTCTTTGAAAAATCACTGCTACTTGACACCTTTAGTTTAAAGGTTTGAGATTTTTTTATTAGAATTTTTCAAAATGTTTCTGGTACCTAATCAGTTGAAAACACTCTCTAAGACTGTTGGCAATAAAAAATTCTTGGAAAGCAGATTGTGAAAACCTTTATTTTCTCCATAGGTGGCTGGATTTGCATTTATTTCATAATCCATAATCAAAACAAATATTCCAATTCATGAAATAAGATGAATGAAATGTTAGTCTCCTTTGTAGCCTTTGCTCCATGTAAAATCAATTGGAAAGGAAAACCTAATTTGGTTTCCTGTATGTTCAAATCAGCCTAGATGACAAAAGGCTTAGATTCTGGGATGTGTTTGGAGGAACTTTCTATTATTTCAGGGTGAAAGAAGATATTCTCCATCTTTTTCCAGCTTCAAGGGTACGTCATCTTCCTGGCTGTTTAAGGTCTACTGGTGTTAAACCCTTGACTTGTCCTAATTTAAAATTCTGCTCTGAAATCTTCCACAATCTATGCCTCACCTAATAGTTTCCAATGGGATGGACTCACTGAAGATTGTATTGACAACAGCTTTTTTTCTCCAGTCATAAGTACTTTGTATATTGTATTAGCAGTGTTACATGTGAAGCCATGAATCTTAGAAACCTGCTTCAAGTACAGCAGGGTAGTGAACTAACAAAGTATCCCCACAGCTCCATAATAAGAGAAGGAAATCAAAGAATGAAAGGGTTTTGTACCAACAAGCAATCAGATGACCTTTGGCAGTGGAGTTCTTTGCATTACTTGCACCTTGCACCAGTACTGACAATAGCTAAGGCTAGAACACAGATGTTAAAAGTCACTTTTATGTACGTTTTCTTGGACTTTGGCCGTTAAAAATTTTATTTTTCACCTATATAGCACGAATCATGTAACATCCTTGACATGAGGGTTGGTGTGGGTTCAGCCACCATGCTTTCTCAAACCATTGTGTTCCTAAGGCCTATCTGCTCTACAATAGCAAGGAAGCTGCCATGTGCCACCACTTTGGGAACTAACACAAGTATACAAATATTTTAGCTTGCAGTTTTAAAAGCCACAACTTCAGGGGAGAAATTCCACAATACAGCCCAATAGCAATGTAAAATCTAAAACCTAATCAAGCCATGGCAAGGCAATGCCACCAAGTCTACTTCTCACAAAGCTACATAGCCTGCAGCCTGTATCTACAAACCATATAGTTACATCATGCTTAGCTTGGTTTAGCTTTTTCTTCTTCTCTAAGTGCACTGCTTTTCAACATTTTTGGTAGAAACTATTTCAAATTTACTAGTCTCTTTCACAGTTATTTCATTCAAATACAGTTCTTTGTTCTTATACACTTTTCTAACAGCACAAAACATTTACAGACTGTTAATTTGTAAAAGATAATCACAATGCAAACCTCTACATTTTAAAGGTTTTTGCTACATACAATACACAACTTATATACTACACATACTTGAGAAGAGTCTAATGCTGCTCTTTAAATGATTAAGACCAGAGTAAAGCTAAGGATGAGCTCTTTCAGGCTGTGTATTTAAAAAGTTCTCAAGTACTTCTGATTGTGCATAAGGCAAAGTGTATCTTGAGACATTAAACACAGATCTTTGAAAGAGCCCAATTAAGTTAGATGTATACATTCTTACTGAGACAATGGAAACTTGTCCCAGAATTTTCCATAGAACTCCACTGAAGCCTCCAGCCATAAAGTACAATTTGTACATGGAAGTACCACAGGCCACTTCCATAGGGACCTGAAACCAGATGCCTGTGAAGTCTTTACTGCTCCAGGACTCAGGGAACCACTTTGACACTCAACACCAACCTGTACTTAGGCTGATAAGGCAGTGATGAACTATAAAGTTGTTTTCAGGCTTCTCTGGAACAGACTGTCAAAAGGTCATGGCTGGGGTTCCAGGTCTTCCAAACTAAAAAACCTTCCTTCTAGATCCAAGGCAGGGCCGGGTATATATGGAGATTTGCCATTCAGCATGACCCTGTTGTACCGCATCTTCCCTCCTGTATCTGCAGAAGTGTCCAGAAATGGTAGAAGACAGGATCTCACTGACAGAAAACGGGACATTGTGCCACTCACTGAACTTCCCAGGGAGAATTTCTAATTCCACACTGTGGTAGGGCCTGGAGAGGAAAGAAGGTGCTCCACAGGAACCCACTGTGGTTCATTGCTTTCTGAAATGATACATCACTCTTTCAGAACTGAAGGATCTCAGCTTAGGTAGTGCATTCAAAATGTACACAGGTTTACATAGGCTGGACATACAGTTTTAAATATATAGAAAATAGTAAGCAAAAATATATTCATTGAAACAGCACATACACTTGTTACACATGTATTGAGGAGTCACATTTTAACTACTTTAAATAGCAAATATATATCCTCTCTCAACAGTTTACTACTGCTTACTTAAAATACATTGTGAAATGCCACAGTGACAACTGTCATGTTGTCTTTCACTAAACACGAAAAGTTTGAATAACAATGGAAAAAATAAAAATACTGCATTGATATGACTTGTAAAAGTTTCTGAAAGTTAAAAGCTACTACTTCATTTTAAATATCCCCATTGAAACACATCTATTTGTACAATTAGTCACACTGTATACTACAATACAATGTTTAGCACGTTGTAAACTTCTACCAATAGATGACTTTTTAACAAGAAATTGTACAAATATACAGCTATTTATACCACATACTTATAAGGCCATTAACACAACAGCAAGATACATGTAGAGAACTATAATCACCAACTTATGCAATGAATTCTTCTCCCAGTTGGCAATAACTGGACTCATCTTAAAATCACCAGCAGTCTTTAGTGAATGCTGAATTTCTATCAGGTTTTAGTGATGTCTTGCAAGACCAGGAGGTGCCAGATGAAGCCTTAGCATGCAACACTGTTGTGGCACATGATGTCCTTAGCTGTGCACGGACTCCATCTTGGCCGCTGGGTAGCATGAAAGGCTTTTTCTCAATCAGGTGTGTTACTGAATGAACACCCCAAGCAAATGATTGTTGATAAATAAGTTCTCAAAGTTAAATAAAAGGTTAGTGTTTTCCCCTGTGACTGAAGTGCATGAATATTTAAACTACACTTGTAGCTTAAACCTAAAAGCAAGAGAAAAGTACTTATCTTGAGGAGTCCTTTACTTACAGAAGTTTCCATTGTGAAATGAAGATTCATTTTTCTCAGCAATACATGAGGGAACACTTATTGGTGGGAAATCTTCCTTTGGCTTCTGGGTATTGCTGCTGCTGGATTTACTTCGACTGTGATCTGGAGTGGGTTGAATAGGCAAAGATCTGGCCACCTTGGATTTCACCAGGCAGCCACAAACAAGACGAAAGAAAGCCCGACGCATTTCCTTACTGGCCAGGGTGTAGATGATGGGGTTCATGGCGGAATTGATGACTGCCAGAGCAATAAACCAGTGGGCTTTGTACAAGATAGAGCACTCCTTGACTCTGCAGGCCACATCGATGAGGAACAGGATGAACAGCGGAGACCAGCATGCAATGAAGACACTGACAACGATCACAACGGTCCTAAGGAGTGCCATGGACCGCTCTGAGTTATTGTGGTTGGTGACATTACGACTACTGGACTTAACCAGTATGTAGATACGGGCATAAAGGATGACAATGGCAACCAAAATGGCTATGAAGATGCTAATGCAGAACACAACATACTTTTTGGAGTAGAGAGGCAAAATTGTTGAGCAATCTGGTAAGTTGTTTATGCAGTTCCAGCCGAGGATGGGGAGGGCACCCAAGGAAATTGAAATAAGCCAGCATGTACCAATGAGAAGGAACACTCTGTATTTTTTATTTGCATCATAAGGTCTCATTTTAATCATGGTCAAGTGCCGCTCAATAGCTATCGCTAGCAAGCTGAAAGTGGAAGCTCCCAGGGCAACAAACATGCTACCTTCCCTAATGAACCAGATTGTGGAGGACAAGCTCAGAGTTTTCTTCCCAGACATAAGAATGTTTACTTTGTAAACAATTCCAGCTAAAAGATCACAGAGAGCTAGATTGCCAATAAAAAAGTACATGCGGTTGTGAAATTTATTGTTTTTCCATATGGCAATCAACACCATCAAGTTTTCCAGGACTATGAAACTACATAGGATCAGAAATGAAATAGTGGGCAGGTCTATTTTATCAGTTGCCTTTTCCCTTAAAATAAGCTTTCCTGTGTAATTATAATGCAGTACAATCAGAGAGTCCACCTCTTCATTTCCTTGAGGGCTGACAAGAGCATCAGGTGGCATGGTAACTGCTGCCATCATTTGTTTCCTTCTGGATGCTGGACTTTTTTTCTTTAGTATCTCAAGAATATAGTTCCAATAATTTTCCACAAGAGGGAGATCAAGCCACGTTCTTCCCAATGCTCCTCTGGGTAGGCGTTGTATATCCCCACCTCCAACAAGACTCGCATATTAATTTGGGAGAGTGGCTCTCAAACCAGGCTCTGGAAATAAAATCGACAAATGCAACATAAATATCACAGTCTTCCCACATCACCCAGCGCTTAATCTGCAACATACACCCAGGAGCCAGGGGCAAGGGACTGTGACTGATGGAGCACCGAGGTCGAGCACTGCTGCATGCCTCTCACGGTAGCTGTAGCTAAGCTCAGACACAGCCTGGATGCAGAAATACAAGGGCAATGTAGCCAACTGCTCAAAGGTGTTTCCCCTGTGCAAAACTTCCATGCTGAAAAACACACAGAAGAGCCATGAGAAGGGCTGGTAAACAGACCCAGCACGCCATAGTGTGCACAGCAAGCAGCTTTACTTCCTCTCAAAAGGACCTAAGTGTACACTTCATTACCAAAGCACCACCCAACCATCACTGCCTCCTCAGCAGTGGGGCAAACTCTATGCTTTCTAAGCTTGTTCTAGTTTGCCATGCAGACTCAAGGTAGGAAAGATCCTGAGAAAGTTGGTGTCAAGTCCTGATGCCAGTGTGCATGTTGCCAGTGCCTAAAATAACCTCCCCCAGTTAATGGTACAGATTTCTGCTATTTACAATTGAGAAGCTGCACTGAAAGCCAGTCATCATATAGCCAATCCTACCTCCCACTCAAATTAGTTGGATTTCTGTTACCTTTTTAAAACGAAATATGGCAAGTCATATTTTTATAAGTATTATTTTTCTTTATGGTGAACTTTACTTTTTTCCCCTTTGTGTAGGTATACAAGACATATATTTAATGTTCTTAGGTTTTTGTAAAATAAAAAAATAGTTACATCAAATTTGTCTTTCTCAGAAATTCTTATTTTCTTTAAGTTACAACTTAAGATTTACTGCAACATCTTCCCATGGACTTTGAGGTTCCATTTTCACAGATGTTTCAATAGATCTTTTTTTTTTCAAAATATCAGAAGAGATTTGTACAGTAAAAATATCAGAAGATGTCAGAAGCACTTACTGTTTTATCAAAAATGTTGCATTTAGTTGCTGCATACTCTAATGACAATCAGTGCTCATGCCCCAAATGAATGCACTGAGGATGAGCAAATGGCCAATTTTTCACTTTTCTAAGAAAACAAGGATGGAGATTAACCACAGCATTTATTTACTCAAGGGTCATAAACATTTTCCAAACACATTAAAGGCAGTTTCAAAGGAAAGGTATCAAGGTAAGAAGGGATGGAACAAGATGATCTTTAAGGTCTCTTCCAACACAATCCATTCTCTGATTTTATGATTCTGTATACAGGTTTCTTAAGACCAGAAAAATGTGTGAGTCACTGCTGACCCAACAGACTGTTTTGGGCACTTGAGAAGTCAGAGATGCATTTTCAAGTGCCTTCTCAGGATGAGGGGAGGAGCAAACCACATCCCAGATGAAAGTAAAGGGATTTAAATGGTGACCCACACCCTATTTTCCCACCCTTCCTCTTCCTTGATTCCCTCCAGAAAAAAAAGTTATCTGATAAAAGCTTACAGTGAACTGACTTGAATTCTTTAGTACATTCAGGATGTTCTGTAATTACTTTCTGAGAAAATAATTTGCTGTTTGCCCACTGTTCCTTCCCCAGTCTAGTTCATAGGTCCAAATTACTATGGCTGAAGAGGGCCACTGGGAAAGACATACAAGAACACAATTGCTGCTTGGTGTTCTTGGTCCTTTTTTATTCAGAAGACGACAGCAAACACCTTGTTCCTTTCCCAGGTGCTGAACTGGGCCCTTGAGCTGTTAAATTCTTTTCTGAAGCATGGTAACAGTGAAGCTCTCAACAGAAAAACTTCAGCTAAGGTTCAGTTACAATCTGTGCACTGTTATCACATTAACTGTCACAGTCTTTCATTGTATTGGCTTATAACAAAATCCCACTGTGTCCATATGAATTGTAAGTGCTTTCCACTGTAAAATAAACAATTACATTTGACTAGAAAAGTATTTGTTAATAATAGTTCAACCAACAATACCCACCAGACTGGCTGATGACTGTCTGAGAGAATAATATTCCTATCATTTAAGAGCACCACATGCAACGAAATAAATATTTCTTTAAGTCATTTTCAAGTGAGTTATCACCCTTGTCTATCAAAGGGCAAACACATTTCTTTCTGTGAAGAAAATTTTATGCCAGACACGGGAGTTTATCAGCCACAACTCAGCAGATGTAAAGTGTCATGACTCTGCTAAAGGTAATGGTACTATACCAGTTCCCCCGGCTGAAAGCAGGGATGATGCACTCAATCAGCAGAAATCCTACAGCCTCTGCCACTGTTAGTAATTACCTCTCTTAAAATTGTTATAGCAAACTTGGTATCACAAAAGTAAATCTTTGCCTCTGCCAAGCTAGTAAGAAGACAATGAAAGCTGTAACATTATTATTTACCGGGATTCTCACTGACAAGTATCACACACAGGTATCACACACAAGGCATTTGAAAGTTAATATAAATAATGTAATAAATTGGAATTTATTTCCAAGTAATATCATTCAGCCATAGTCTTCTTTTGTTTATCTCCTGCTTTGGAGCCAGTAATTCAGAAAGCACTTTTTTTTTTTCTTTAACAATTAGAAAAATTAATGTTGGTTATGCATTATAATAACAAGAAAGCAAGTTCAGGAAAGCAAGTTAGGTTCAGGATAACATGTGTCACTGCTTTGTGACAGCTCAATTATTTACTCCTCAAAACAAGTTTGCCCCAGTCACATACTAGCTGCAAAGTATGGATGTCGTTTCAAAATATTTTAAAAACTATCTGAAGAACCTGTCTGTGGCATGTTGCTTGCCCAGCACTGCCATGGTTAGTTACCTCAGCATGCCAGACTCTTGAAACCACTGGAAATTATTTTTATTTCCTCTAAAGCAAAGCAGAGGATCCCTACTTCTGCAGCATCATGTACCATTAGAAGGTTAAACTTTGCAGTGGAGGGGAAATCAGGCAGCACTTCCTCATGGATGTGCTGGCTAAAACAGCGATTGCTAAACTACCAAATTAAGGCAGTGGTACAATGTCAAGAACCACAGTCATGTTCAGAACAATTCAGTTGCCTTCTCCAGCTATTTTGCTGACCTTTGTTGTCCCAGCTCCAAGGACGGAGAGAGCAGCTGGGGTCATCTGTGAGCACCAAGACATCCCCCCTCCTCACCCATCAGCATGCTTTGGGGTTTAACCACTGGATAGAGGTTAATGTGGTCTCCTGCAGAGGTCAAGGATGCTGGGAGGGTCACATCACTGGTGGAGAGGGTCCACCACTATCTGTATGGTCCCTCTGCCACACACATCATGAAAGAAGCAAAGCTGTGTGGAAGGCCACAGCCCCTTGACCTGCTCTATGGCAAGGCACAGCTCCTCTGTATTCTCCAACTGAACCACAAAGTGGTACAGGTAGAAACTCAGGGTCATAGCTCTCAATGGCTCCCCTGGCCTGCAACTTTTCTCTGGTAACAGGTACTTCCCAGAGTCAGGAGGGACCAGGGAACCTCTGATAATGGGTATGCAAAAACCCTTTAGCAACCATTCCCCTCCCATACATATCGACTCTCTGTTTCCAGTGGACTCTCTGGTTATGAGTCCCACAGGGAGCTGAGGGCTTTTACCCTCTCATGAGTCACTGGCACTTTATATCTAAAAGAAATAGGAAATCTCCGTATTCAAAAAGCAAGCCAAAGTGCTCTCAATTTTCCTAAAGTGAAAGCAACAAGTGAGAATAAAGTAAGCATAGGACTTGGCCTTCCGCTATGTACTTTTGCCTGCAGAACATACCACACATTCAGTACACTTATAACATGGAATTGTATTTTCCAGTTTTCCAAATAGCCACAAACACACTTGACCAAAGAAACCTGATGCCTCTTCACCACTACCATCACCACATGCACTGCACTTTTCCCTCTGCTTCCACGTACAACAATACACTTTGGCAAAAAAAAAAAAAAAAAAAAAAATCAAAAAAAAAAAAAAAAAAAAAAAAAAAAATTCAAAACAAAGAGAAAGACAAGAATGCAAATCTGAAGCCAAGCCTTTTTATATTTTATGTATCTGTAAAGCCTCTCCAAACGAAAAGCAAACATGAAATTTATCAGGCACGCCCTGGCAGTCTCATTAACAGAAAGGACTTTTGACAAGAGCAGCGCATTTCAATACACATTCCCACTGAAATTAATTTGCTAGAGGCAAATGAAGTTTAGACAATAAAATCTGCTGCAGTAGAATGTCTTAGAGAACTCAAATAAACTTTAAAAACATTTTTTCTTAAGTGAATGTAGTGGCAGTTTACAGCCTCGGGAAAACAAATAGCTACTATTCTTGGCTTCGTTTAGACATCACTTTGAATTTTGTAATACCGAGTAGCACACATGTACACCTCACAAGGGAGCTCCCGCATGGTTTAATTCGTGGTCGTTAAAGGGAAGGCATTTTGACTTCTTCCCCCCTCTCCCCGCGCTCCTTATTCCCCCCACTTCAAACTTCAGTAACTGTTCTCAAATTTCCATTAGCGCCCGAGCCTTCTGGAGGGACAAACATCTTGTTTAAGTTACCCGACGTGTCCGCGCCGTGCTGGTCTCACAGAGAGAACACCGTTCTACCCACGGGGCGTGAGGACGTCTAGACCCGGGGCTCCCACGCGGCTCGATGCCGCTCCGTGCCAGCCACCACTCCTTTGCGCCACACCCCGAGCGGTGCCTTCCCGCTCCGACAGCTCGACCGGCACCGCGCCGACGGGCGGCCGGGCGGGCAGCGGC
>VXBN01006449.1:274994-318145 GCA_013397395.1 Sinosuthora webbiana
GGGCCGGGCGGGGCTGGGATGGCCCCGGCCCTGCCCCGCTGCCGCCGCCAATCCCCGCGGCTCCGCGCTCCTCGTCGCTGCCCGCAGCCGCCTCGCCCGGATAGCCCCGATCTCCCTTCCCCACCGCCCCTCCGGGCTCTTCTCGGTCCCCGCGTCCGCCTGCCCTCGGTTCCTGCCTCCCGCACGCTGCTCCCCCGCCGCCGTCGCCGCCGGACAGGCTCCGCTCCCCGCTCCGGCGGCCCTGCCTGCCCCCGTCCCGTCCCACCGCGCCTCACCCCGCCCCTTGGCCGCTCACCCGGGGGGGCGGCGCCCGGGGCTGGATGCTGCCGGCAGGGCAAGGCCGTGGGGGTACCGGTGGGTTTAATGCTTAAACGGCATTTTGGCCAGCCGGCGCGAAAATGTGAGACGGCAGAGCCCACCGCCGAGTATTTATAATGTCCAGAAGAATGCGAGGTGGAGGGTTACTCGGGTCGAGTGTTAAGAATGTTCAAGTGAGGTTGTACGTATGCTACCTCTGCTCCTGTGTTTCACTGTGTCCAGTAATGCGACCTTCAGAGGGCTTGAATCGAGAAGTACAGGGTAAAACATTCAGAAATTCTTGGTAAAAGTACTTCTGGTTTGACCCAGAACTGCTGATTACAGCATGCTCCTGGAAAGGTACCTCTTGACAGAGTTATTGAGTGAATAATAGCAACCCAAGGACGGCGATAGGCACGTGGATTGTGCCAGTGACGGGAGCAGCACTTTGAAAATGAAGTTGGAACATGGATCCCACAAGTGTCTTATTTAAATGCACTTGTAAGATCTTGTGGGTACAGCAAATCTTTCTATCAAGTATATGATAAGCTGGCAAACAGAAGCACTACAGCAACCTTGCTAAGCACGGGCAGACGTGTAGGGTTGCCAATCGTCTCACAGCAATCAGTGTTTTTCTTGGGATCCTCCTGTCTGGACCTGAGCATCATCACACTTGGAGTCATGCCAAGGGCCTGGCTGTCAGATTGCCTGCACTGTTGTTCTGCAGGGACGAAAAGTCCTGGAGGAAAGCAGAACTAGGCATTTTATAGCCAGAAGTTTAAACTGGTGTAGTAGAGCAAATGGTTGTTTCTGTGACTGCTTTTTATCTCCTGAAGAGGAGTAATAGAATTTTTTCAGGTTTAGGACTTTGGTAGGAAATAAGGACTACACTGAGCAAAATGGTGGTAAAATTGCTTCCAAGCTGATGGACCCAATGGATATGGCCCACTTAGCTATGGATAGGACAATACTGCAATCTGTAGTGGTCTTAGCCTTATGTCCTGTCCTCCCATTTAGTGTGCTGAGTGAAAGCTGCTCTCTTCTGCAGAACAGGAGTGGAAAACTCTTTCCATGTCAAATACAAGTACACACCACTTTTTGTCAAAGGGAAGCTCAGGCCAGTGAATTACTCCCATTGCTCAGAAAACCCTTGTTCTACAGATTTCCTGAAAACCACCCCAGGAAGCTCTGTGGTCCTCTTGGCAGCCACTTGCTACACACCAGCAAGATGCAGTTCATGTATAGTAGGTGTAAGTAGCCCCTATCCTGGCTCTGTGTTCTGCTGTTACTCCTTGTTATTTTTCCCTTTCTCCATGTTTCTCCTTTACTACCTTTTGGTTACTTGAAGAGGAAATCCAGAAGTAGGCATGGATAAAGGGACAAGATACTGCCACCACAAAGATTTTTTGGTAATAGTTCCAGGAGGTGGCAAACTGTGTCCTGTTGCCTGTAATGGTTTTAAATTCCCTTCAGTTGGGCTTACCACCACCAGCAGCCCACAGGAGCAGCTAACAACAAGGCCTCACTACAGTACAAGGGAAGTGGTTTCTGAGGAGGATCAGATGTTATTTCTGAGTGAGAGTTCTGATGGTGTCTGACATGGTGGTGTCTGAAAGCACCTTGGCTGCAAAGCACTGTGAGCAACGCAGTCCCACCAAGTGATCACAGTGATCTCATGCCTCAGCTTTCCTATCCATCCTGGGAAACTGACTTTACACCCAGCTGTGCTGCAGGGGCATCTGGTTCATCAGGAGGCAGTGGTTTCTTGCAGATGCCTCTTGACCCCTGTGGTTGCAGTGGCTGCTGATGTCATTGAAGGAGGTAGGTGGCAGGATACTGAAGGGCAAGCTGGAGAAGCCACTCAGAAACAAAGGGTGGTAGAGAGTCCTTGTTCAGAGGCTGCAGGGGATTCGCCTAGTGTGGCCAAAGCAACTGTTGGCAAAAACCTCCCGAGAGCTCAGACTTTTTGGTAATAGCTGATACAACCCACTGGTTCAACTCCAAATGTCATGCAACAGCCAGTGAGGCACCCATGGAGAACTTGCCACAAAGATCTTAACCTTAAAAGAAATGACATTTTTGTGGGGTAGAGAGATTAATGACTAAGAAAGACATAGGAAGAGAAGGCCAGGAGCAGTGATGAATTTTCATAGCAACATGAGGTTAACAGCTCAGTTTTCTGAGTATGAGAAGCCCTTTCTGCCTTGGAAATTTCTGAGTGATTGGGCAAACAGGAGGAATAATGGAAAAGCACTATTTGCTGGTGTTATTGGAGGTATTTGACAGTGAAACTAAAACTGAGAACAAGATGTTTCCAAGATCTGGAGGTCCTGAGTGACTTGCTGATAAAATGAAATGTTAATTTCCATGCTGCTAAGTGAAACATAGAAAACCAAATGTAGTAATAGATGCATAAATTTGCGTGGGGTGTTAATACTCAGAAGAGAGGTCTTTGTGGATAGTCCTTAAAAAGCAACTGACATTCATTAACTGTCAAAGGGAAACTGAATTCTAGGAATGAGTAGGAAAGGAAAGAAGAACAAATTGGAAAATATGGTTGAGCTCTTCTGTGAGCTTGGCACCTTGACTACCCCAAGTGTCTGTGGTTACTTCATCTCCTGTTTTAGAAGACAAAAAAAAAGCAAAAAAAGCAATGGAGTAGTTAGAGAAGTTATTTGTGCAGGGAAAATTCACATTGGCTAGGACTAATCAATGGTCAAAAAAAAAAAAAGATGGAAAAACACAAGATGGAATACTTTAAAAGACAAGAACACAAATTTCTTACAATGTACTGTTGAGCTGTGGAATGAATGTGAGAGATAAAGTGGTTGAACAAACTGATGAAACCACTTGGAGTAAAGGGCTGCCAGTAGCTTTTCAATACAATAAGGCAGTGCAGGGCACAATGGCTAGGAGTCACAAGCAGGGGTGGTATTTACCCTGCACTTTTCTAGCTCAAAAGTTGGCATGGCCTGAAACCTGTCTGTGCTCTTTTGTTCTGTGTGATAAATACTGTAGGATTAATTTGTGTTTTCTTTTTTATAACATTTTATAAAACCTATATAACTGTAGTCTGAGAGTTAGTTTGTGTGTTACTGTATAATGTTCTTAAGCCTAAGGAATGCGGGGTTCCAGGAGGACATTCCTCTGCCGAGAAACAGAGAATCACCAATCACCGAAAGAAAGGAGGGTGCCACCCATGGGAGATGGGGCCAGGTACCGCTATCATCAACCTTCAGCCAAGCGCTCAGCACCCCACATCCATCATCCCAATCTCATCAAAGACATACATCTCAATACCTGGTCCCTGCAAATCCAGACATAGGTTTATGTCTCCCTGGAAAAACTATTCACCAAAATCACATCCAGAAAAGAAACCAGATGAATATGAATCCAAGACCATACACACAAAAGAACTGATGAAGTAATCGGTCGCACAAGCCTGGGAACTGTATAAAAATGGGCTCTGCACACCCTGAATTTGTGAACCAAAGGGGGATTCTGTGCCACAGGGGGCAGGATCTGCGGTTGCCAATTCCCAGGATTGAAACTGAGCTTTGGTTGTGGTTTTATTGGGGTTTTTCTATTTCTAAAATTCTTGATTTTTGGTTTGTATCAATAAATTTTGTTATTAATATTTTTAATTCACGGATTCAGCTTATCATTTATAACATTCTGTGTTGCAGTTAAGTGTGGTCTTGACTAAGGGGCAAGCCACAGCACGTTTAAAAGCATATCTGTTGCCCTCTTGAGCGAGTATTGAAAAAAGATGTTTTGTAGCATGGCAGAGGAGGAGTAAGCAGAGGGGTCAGAGAGAGCAGGCTCAGCGAATGCCATGGGCTCAGCAAATGTGCTAGTGAAATTATCTGAGGTCCTGGGCCTCCCAGCACCCTGCGACAGCCAATGGATTTGCTTTTCTGTCATGTGTTTGACATGGAGAATAACTGATTTAAAAAAGGCAATTTTTTTTCCCAAATGTACCATTTTGTCCAATGAAAATGCAGTGCATGATGAGTGCCATTGATATGGACAGCTTTTCAGTACACGATTTAAAGTCAGAAAAGAGGTTAAAGTCAGTTCTACTTACAGATAGATAAAATGTATAAACATGCAATAAAAGCTGAAGTTAGTCTCAGATGAAAAATTCTGTGGTTTCATCTACAGATGAAACAGATAGTGTTTCAATATTAATATTGTCCTTCTCATGTGGTAGTTACAATTAAGTCCTTAAGAATCTCCTTTTTCTGTTTAGGGCATGATAAAATCTTTGTAATATCTGTTTTTCAAGATCATGCAATGCTTTATTAATGCATTAGCTGTAATTTCTTCATACTGACATTCATCCAATGCTTTACAGGTCTGTCACTGATTTACTTGCCTGGAGTTCTTGAAGTAATGCTTTGTCATTTGGAAAATCAATAACTTATTTTGACTGGTTTAGTATGAAAGCTAAACAGCAGCAAGACAATTTTAAAATTACAGTTCAAAGCAGTATAATATTTGTCTGATTCTGTGATAGCAAACTTTAGCTCTCTACTTTTCCACTGCTGCTGAAATATCATGTTTATATTAACAGAGGTATTATGCATTAGTCCATCTAGAAGATGAAATGGTGCAACATTTTTTTTGTTTTGCAACATTTTTATTCTTATTTCTGTGACTCCAGCTCAGTGTTAATCCAATATTAAATGTAGTACTGTTTAAATTAGAAACCATTTAAAGATAAGTAATATTAATTAGTATTTCAATTCATTTAATATGAAAAAGAAAACCAAAATGGGAGAACATTTATTTGGAGTACTTTTAAATCATAATCTGCAGTAATTGAAATACATTTAGATACTACATCAAAGAAGAAATCTGTCAATAATTATAAAATATAAGCAGAAGATATTTTGGGAACTTCAAAAACTATAAATTCTCTCATCTCCCTGTGCATTTGTATACCATGGCACATGCATAAATAAATATATGCATAGGACATACTTCAGTTGCAAGTTTTATATTAACTACTGGGATCACGCACTTAGCTAATATGAACTCTCCCTGCCTCTGCAACTGATACCTTCCTCTAGGGATAAAGGGTCAGATGCTCAGAGCATGGCCAGATATTTATTGGTATTGTTAACTTTGAGGCTGACTCAGCGCCACGTCCAGCACTGTGCAGACTGCACATGTTAAAGGAAAGATAGCTGTTATCATAGCACTTCCAGCCAGACATGATGTAAAAAATGAAATGCATAAAAAGGAGAAGGGGAAATGAGTTCAGTCAAACAGTTCCTTGGGTTTCCCCATCTGCATTCTGCAGCTCAACACCAGACATGAAGACATGAAGATGCCTACATCACTGTCTGAAGGCTTGTCCCTTCTTTCTTTTCTGCACATTATTCCCATCTTTCCCCAGCAGTTTCAGTCCATCCTTCCCCAGTAATTGCCATCTCCTCCTCTGCACTGAGCCTCAGGATACCAGAGGGAGATGTCCATGGTGACCTGGGCCAGCTAATGTGAATGCCACTGCTGCAGCATCACTCATCACACAGAGGTCCTGCAGAGCCCCTGCTGCCTAGGCTGCCTCCGAGAGATCCAGTTGTGGTGATGGGCATTCCTGCACCCCTGCAAAGGGTAGGCAGAGCATGGCTGAGGCATGGTGCCTGCTGCCAAATCCATGGGCATAGCTGTACCCACACCATCCCTGGAGGAGTGCTACCCTTTCCTAACACAGTATGATGGGAATGTGCACATGCCCTTTGAAGCACAATACCGCCCCCCTTTTTTTTTTTTTTTGTTTAATCTTTTAGTGAAAGCAAAAGGATGGGATGAAAGAATGGTAAACTCAACTCTCAGAAAAAGGGGCAGAAAAATGTGAAGGGAAAAATAACAAACCATAGGTCATCTGATTGAACTCCTTCTAAACTAGCCAAGAACTTCAGTATGACTAAATCTCAAAATAAATTTGAGGGCTTTGAATAGAATTTACAGTAAAGAACCAGATTTTAGTTAATAGAAAAGTTAAGTAAGCAGAGGCTACACATATCAAAGGAAGATGAGATAGAATCATGTGATGGTTTGGGTTAGAAGGGACCTTCTAAATATCACCTAGTTACACCTCCACTGCCATAGGTAGGCACACCTTCCAGGAGACAGGTTACTCAAGGCTGCATCCAGCCTGGCCTTGAACACTTCTGGAGATGGGGCATCCACAACTTCTCTGGGCAACTTATGCCAGTCACTCACCTCCAAGTAAAGAATTTCTTCCTGGTATGCACTGTAAATCTACTGTCTTTCAGTTTAAAGTCATTCCCCTTGTCCTATCACTTCATACCCTTGTAAAAAGTCCCTCTACAGCTCTTCTGATGATCCTCTGCAAGTAATGGAAGGCCACAATTAGGTCACCCTGAAGTTTTTTCCAAGCTGAACAATCCCAAACCTTGCAGCCTGCCCTTGTAGGAGAGGGCTTGATTCAGGCCTCAGATCATCTTTGTGGCCCTCCTTTGGATTCTGTCCAACAGGTCTACATCTTTCTTTTGTTGGAGACCCCAGAGCTGGATGCAGGGTTCCAGCTGGGGTCTCACCAGAGCAGAGCAGAGGGGCAGAATCCTCTCCCTCCCCTGCTGCCCACACTGCTTTGGATGCAGCCCAGGACACGTTTGGCTTTCTGGGTTGCAAGCATGCAGTGCTGAGGAATATTGAGCTTCTTTTTCACCTACACACTCAAGTCCTTCTTGGAAGAATGCAATTGTTTTGGAGTCTTGAAGGCCTGGGACAGAGAAAAAAGAAAAAAGCCAGAAAAAAAAAATTACAGCAGCTGGGTTCTCAGGACATCTTGCTGAAGATGGACCTCTTTTGGGACAGGAAAAAAAAGCACAAAACAAGAAGGTTTCCCCCTGAGTTTGTACTGACACAATGCCTTTGTAATGCTGGAAGATTGCACTTTTCGTTGTGATGCTTGATGTGCTATATTTAACTCTTGTAATAGTGAGCATGATTTTCTTGCCCTGCTGAGATAAATTGAACTTACTTGCTGCCCTTATCAACCATTATCGTATCAACCATATTGCTGTAAGCTGTTACCATCTCTGCAAAGACAGTCTATAGCTTTGTCTTGTTTCTTTAAACCACTGGCCACCGTGTTGTACTCTGGGCTGCAAAGTGCTGTGGGTTCAAGTGGGTTTAACATCAGCCTTGCTGTCTCCATGGAAAGGCACGCCTTACCTCAGACAGGTATGGTAGGCTGTGATTATAAGATCTTAAGTGTCTTGGAGTCTGGAGAGAGGACACCTCACGTGGCCTGGCCCTCACCTATGAGTATGAGAAAGGGGCAATGCAGGGGCTGGTTGTGGGGTTATGGTCACCCTTGGTACAGACCTGGGAACAGCAGGAGATGGGGCTGGAGATATGCCCCTACAGTGAGTAGCGACCCCAGGCCCCTGAAAATGAACCATCTCTGCTGAGTCCATGGGGGGGTTGTGAGTCAGAATTCTGAGGTGTGCCCTGCTTTAAAACGGTGTGGCTGTGCCCATATCAAGTTACTCATATTCAGTTACTGAGTTTCCTTTCTTTTCAATGTCTCCAAATTCCCTCAAAGCCTATTCTGGAAAATGCAATTTAAGTTGTGTTTGAGGCTCACTAGCAGTGTGCAGGGACTGTATGGCAAATTACATCTTGGCTACCACCAGCTTGGACTAGTCACTGCTGACAAGACACATCAAGAGCCAAGGAGGAGACTCATAGTGGGACATATGGAAGTAAGCTGTGGAAACATAATGCATATTCCTTTAACAGTGCAAATAAATAGATACCTAGACTAGACCTAAGTTATCCAGGTAATAGAGGGATGGAAAGAAAGAGACCTTTAAGTGTCTCTATGTCTGCAGAACATTGTAACATATCTGTCTGTAGGCAGCCTGGGTTAAGGCTACTTACACCACCCCTAAAACTTGCTTGGGAAGACCAGAAACTCCTAGGAAACATGTGTTCCTTCAGAAGCCAGTTTACCTATTCCATGGTGGCCATGCGACACAGCCATAGCAGGAAAGCACTGCAAACAGAAGACACGGTTTGTATTAGTAGCAGACTAGGCTAAAATCTGTACCTACTCTGAGTGTTAAGGCATTTCATTCTAGACACTGGAATTCTAGCTGTCTCTACCGTGAGAAACTGATATACTGAGAATGATTATGAGGAAAGAAAAGAGAAGTGGAGGTGGGTAGGAAAAGAATTAACATTTTAAAAGAGGTAATAGACCTGATTTTGAAAGCTATTGAGAAATTCTGAGAAATTACCAGGGCTAAGAGGGGCTGAGAGTGCTCAGAAATATTAAAAATCCGGCATATGTATTGACTTCACAATAATGACTCAACATTATTAGAAAAGTAGAAAACAAGCACTGTTCAGAAAAGAACCCTAGACCAGTCACAGCAGCCCCTTAATGTTCTTATGTCCTGCTCTCTTCGACATCTGTTTCCCTTTACACAGGAGATAAATTCCTCCCATACCACACAGCATTCCTTAAGAAGTGTTATTACTTGCTGAAACAAGAAGTTCCCCAGAAGCATTTCGTGCCACTGCTGTCAGTCAGACTTTAAGAGCTCTTTAGGAGCTGATGGGTGGCGTGTTTGTTGCTGTTTCATGGAACAGGATGGTTGAAGTGTCACAGTAAGGGTCTGTGTAAATAGTGCCCCCATGGCAATATGGACTGCAGGCAAGACTGAGGATTGTGTCACTGAGTGGAGCAGGATTGCTGGTGGAGTAAGACCTGAAGGCGAGTGAGCCTTTCACACATATCAACATGGAGCCATCCATACCTGCACATAAAATAGTGGCAAGTTGTTTTGAAGTTTGGAATGTGTTTTTCACTGTTCCTCTTGAGAGTGTCTGCGTGATGTGAGGCAGTGCTGTGTGGTAACACCCACCCACACCTTCACCCCAACACCGGCAGCCTTATTGCTCCTCTGGCATGGGACACTGCTCTGTCACTGGCTCTGCTAAGTAATGCATATTCTTGATGACATTATTGATGACACCCTACTACCTCTGTAATACGTGATACAAGTACCATACCAGCCACCTAATCCTGTCTGTGGTATTCTCAGGGTTGTAACTCAGGTTCTTGTCCTTACTGTGTGCTATACACTTAAGTTACTTACTTAACTTTTTTTACACTAAGCCATTTTCTGCATGGCAGTGTACAAATAAGATGAAGTATTGGCCTTTTTATGCCAACAAAACACAAAGATCCCCACTGATATTAAAGGTCCTACTATTTCTTAAGGCTCCTCTTTATCCATATCTTCTCATTTGTGTTCTTTCTTACACTTTACCTTTTTATATGCCTTACATTTTTCAGAAAGGTTCTCCAGCTATTGAATCTTTTTTTACTATTCAATTTCCCATAGTAAGTTTTCCTATATTCCTACATATTTCTATAATTTCTTCTCTTAGGCTTGAAAGCTCTGACACCAATCTTCTTTTGCCAATATTCA
Source organism: Sinosuthora webbiana (assembly GCA_013397395.1). Taxonomy (NCBI): domain Eukaryota; kingdom Metazoa; phylum Chordata; class Aves; order Passeriformes; family Sylviidae; genus Sinosuthora; species Sinosuthora webbiana. The sequence continues at coordinate 284,774 of VXBN01006449.1, forward strand.
AACTCTCTGTGCCTTCTGCCTGCTTCTTTCATGTCCTTTTTGCTCATTGCTACTCTTTTAAAAGTCTTCTAAAGACAGCAGTATTTAAAACATCAGTAGTACCAAAAATTAGCTTCTTGTTGGTTTAGTGCCACAGCTCACATGCTCCCAGGTGTCTGCTGGAGCAGGAACAACTTGTTTTAGTGTGATGGTGTCTATCACACCTTGTCTCTGGAGTCTTTGGCAGAGCTGAAAGTAAATAGATGTGGAACTAGATGAAGTTCATGGGTCACCTGTTATCTGAGGTGGTGGATCTATCACCTGAGGAGAAACACTGCTCATAAGAATTTTTCCCACCTCCAGAGAAGAGTAGGAATGTGTGTCTCCAGGGCATGTTATTTTCTGAGATGTTTTTGGAATAGTGTTATTTATGTCCCACCCATTGACAAGTCTGGGAAGAAAAGGCGTAATCAAAACCTTATTTACCTTAAATAGAGAGCTCTCTGGTTCTGGAACACAAATCCTTCATTTGCATCTGTGCTGATGGTCATGTAGCATGTATGGACACAGAATAGTTACCAGTGGCACCCTCCCGGTTGTTACTGGGTAACCCTGCACTCACTGGGGAGGGCAATGAAAAGGAGAGCTGAACACCCTCACTGCAGCAGGATCATTGCTTTAGGTTGCTGTAATACGTTAATGAAAAAGAGGCAAGTGTATGTCTCAGCATTCATGGCTTTTGACTAAATGCAGTTTCAGATCTCTTCCTTGTTTAGGCAACTTCTCCACCTACCCCGCTGGGATAGGCACCACAGGAAGCAGAATGACATAGGAAACAGAATGAGCCCAAGGTACAGGACTGCTTGCACAATTTATACCTCAGCCCCAAGCAGCTGAAAGCCTCAAGAGCTCAAGTAAGGCAGGGAGACCAGAAAGCAGAATCCATAGCTAAACATAAAATTAAGTTCAAAATCTGTCATATTTCTCTGTATTTTCTTCAATGCTCTTTTTGTTTTCCCTGGAATTATTTAAAGGTCTGTAAATCTTGCTGATGCTTTCATTTCCTACAAAGAGTAGCCTTCTAAAGAAAATTGAGTAAGTTGTACGTAGGAGAAAATTTTGCATAAATTTTAAAGATGTAAGAAGCTGTTTTCATCTTATTTTGTGCACTGTTTGATGTTTGTGGTATTTATTTTTTAAAAAGTACAGATAAACACTTATAAGAATCTCTTATTTTACTATTTCAATGACAAAAATCAGTTTCTGCACTGAGTTACTACTACTATATCACTTTTCTGTGTATCTTTATATTTTAGTATTAATTTTCAATAGCTAATGAATAAGCTGTCATTACAAAAAAATGNACTAGGAGTGGATGTCAACATGCAGAGTTGTAATTTGGCCTGTGGGCACATCAAAAATGTTGTTCTACTAGCAGCATATCAGGAGATCTGCGACATGATATTTTATCTGACAGCAACATGGTCTTTTGGTCTACATTGGCACAGACTCTCTGTACCAGGCACAAAGAGAGAGATCAGTAAGTGAATGACTCTATTCTGTTCTCATTTAAAGTACCTTAACACTATTAATTCTGATGGAACCTATATGTGCCCATGCTCGCTTACGCTGCGCATAGGGGACGGTGGCTGTGTGGCTAATCCTTGTGTCTGTATCAATCACCTTTTCTTTGTAAATGCTGGGTTTTATCCATTTCTTATAGGTCATTGTCTCATGCTGCCTCCAGACAGAGCTGTCTTTGTGCTGGAAGACAAAGAAGTAACACAGGATAGTGGCTGTGGAGCAAAATAATTTGCAGCATTCCTGTTTATTTTCAGACTTTGGAGATTTGTATAAGAAATTAATTCTGTGGAGTTTGCACTTTTAAATCAGTGTACGATTTTTACCTAATTTTCTCAGTCGCTTTATGAAACAGAAAATGAAATGTTCTTATTCTCAACTATTAATTTGATTTGAAGGCCAGAAATTATGCCTTCCAAGTCTGAATTTCTGGTCAAAACTTCAACCTGAAGACACTGAAACTGATAGACATTTTCCTGTTGACTGAGGCCCACAGTATCTGACTTCAGCAACTAATGCTTTGAAACCTACTTATGCAGAAATGATATTTTATTGGTGGCATTACCTGGATGTCCTATGAATCAGGATTTTGAGGGACAGGGAAAGATTTAGGGATGACTGAGAAAGGTCTTACACTTTTGTGATATCTTCCTTTGACACATATCAGATTTCCAAGAACTCTGGGCAAGTAGAAATACCATTGAAAGGGTATTTTGTCCTAAGAAATCTCATCCAAAATGTATGTATACAACAGTTTATAGAAGAGCTTTGGAAACAAAATTTGCATTATTTTGAGTACTGTTTGGTGATTTCAAAATGTGCTCTGTATTTATGTGTTTACAAATATTGGTTTTGTAGCCTTAGTGAAAATAGATATTTTCAATGAATTTCTGTGTGTACATCTCATACCTTTTGCATTCTTCTCTTGGTTTCCTTTCACTGTGTTTAGTCAGTAGGTTGCCTTCAGATGAATCTGAAAACATGAACTGTTGTGTCACTAGAAAGTAGTTTATGTGTCCTTTTAGTGTAGTTTCTTAAGATCTCCGTAAGCAGAAGTTTTCTCTGTGAGCAATTTGTAATTCTTTTAAGGTTCCAGACAGAACTGGATCTTTGTATAAATATGTTCACTTGAAATTATTTATGTGGGGGTTTTGCTGATTTTTTTTTTTCTTAGCCATTTAAAGAGAAAGAAATCAAAAAATATGTTGCTTGTTTTGGAATTGAATGTGATGGACCTTATGTCTCTTGCTCTAAGAAGTTTTTGAGCATATTCTTGCAGTCTTCAAGAGATATGCATATGATAAGAATGTGGACTATAATAACAGATACCAGAGGTGTATGAGGTGAGACAGCTACCTAACACTATAAGCTCTGAAGACACCCATGATTTCATTTTGGAGAATTTCTGTAATCTGTATTTGCTGTCCTGCGCTAACTAATGGTCATGCTGACAGTGGCTGATGTTTTTCCAGGCTTGTTTGGTGAGATTTCTGTTGAACATTGGTTATTGTCCTATCAGTTAAGGTCCTCTAATATATGGCCAGCATAAAAATAGTGTGGCTTAAAATAGTTTGTTTGATATGAATTCTTCCTGTTACAAGATTGGAGAATTGGGCATGATTCCCTGGCACAGAAGGAAAAGAAATTACACAGTGTCTTAATAGTTGTTGTGGAATGTGACACGATTCCAGGTATGGCCATGTGGCCATTTGTTAGGGATAACAGAGTTGAGAAGCTTTTCTCACAAATTCTGTTCTCTGGGTCACATGAGGCTGCAAAGATAAAGCATCTGCCTGTACTTTTTATACAAGATTCTATTCCTTCTCTTTGTCTTGCCAAAGAGAGCTGGAGAAATACCTCACTAATTTTATTTCATCAAATATGTAGTCTCAGCAATATCCCCTTCAAGTGTCTTCTTACAGCAGTGATTATGTACCCAGTCAGAAAATGAGGACCAGAGTATTTGCGTTTCAGAGAAGGGGAAGGGATGTGCCGACCCACTCAGCTGACTATTTTTAGCTGTCATGAATAATCACAGGATGCAGGGGGAGGCATTTCTCAAGAGATCACCCACAAAAGGAGTGAATTAATAGCAGAAGTGCTATAAATATACAGGAGGTGGATGACTTGAGTGAGAGTGGCTACTTTAATAGATGAACTGGAGAATTGCAGGAGAGGGATGTGTGTGTGGCAAAGCAACAAGAGTTTGCATGAGCATATTGTCTCAGAGATAAATTCAGAAGGACTTATTGATTGAAAATGTCTGTTGAAGGGTGTTGGGGTTTTTGCCCCTTTTTCTACAGCATATATTCTTAACTCTTGTGTTCTGCTTTTCTTTGACTTTCGTGTTGCTTACCTTTTCCGCTATCTGTGGAGTATCTTCTTTATCACAGTCATTCATTAATCTTTTGTGTCTTCCATTAAGAAAGCAGCACAAAGGCAAATGGATTCTTGAGGCTCCTTAAGTACTAGTCTGACATGAGTAGCCTGATAAAGAAGCTTGAAACCAAAGAGAAAATTATCCCAGGCTTTTCACAGTTGTTGCACATTCTAAAGAAATGCTTCTGTGTTTGACGGAAAAGAAATAGCATCTGTGGCAGAATGAGGCCAAAGACAGTGAGCAGGAACAGGTTGATTTCTGGGTGTCAAAGGCCATGTTACTGGTGATGCGTGGACCTTCTTCCAGCATTGCCAGGACAGACACCTTCACAGGAGCCCAGCTCCCTGTGAAGTGCAGTCATTGTCTGGAAATTCACCATCTCTGTTTAAAATCAGTTATGAACTGGATTGGTGAGTAGTCAGCACCAGAGTTCTGTGGGACTTGGCATATGTGTTGCTCCTTTTCTGTGTAATAGTTCTATTTTTTCACTCCAGGGCCTTAAGAGATATTTTTACAGTGGGAATTACTGAGTAGTGCATCCCAGCATATTGATACAAAACGTATGGATACTCTTTGCTGGGAAACACTTCTTTATATACCAAAAAGATTATTACCTCTTCCTATTTTCAGGTGTGCTTGATTGCCTTGAAAAATGTCCTAATGTTTATGTTATGGTTATGTCTATATTATGTTTATGTACTAGTGTTAGGACATCCTAAATGGTCTGTGACACCAGGAACTTTGAAAGGTCTGAACTGCATTTTTGGTTGCAAGTGGAAGACTTGTGCCCAGAAACATCTATGGCATTGAAATTCTTTAATTCCTTCTAGGGCAGTGGACTTGTATTTTATTTCTGCAGCTTATGAGTCATTTTACTGAGCACTCAGGTGAGGGAAAGGAGCTAGTAATTCCCACCTGAGTAATCCAGAAACAAATGTGATTTTAGAAGATGGACAGATGTCCCTGCTTGGGTTCTGTGCTGTTCAGAAATATCTGCCTACTGAGACTGCTGCTTGCCATGGTCTGCAAAACACATTTTTATGCAGAGCATCTCAGGCTGACCAGTCAACAAAATCTAAATAAGTATTAACTATAAAGTTTGTTTAAATTACTGCTTGTCTACAGAGAATCAGAGCTGGTTCCTGTTTAATTGTTAATATGAGAACAAAATTAGCTGATGTTTTACAAACTAATGCTTTATTCACTCAAAGTATTTTGTAAATTGTGTTGAACAGTGGAAAGGTGCCAAGGTGTTTGTATTTGCAACATATTTTATTTTCTTTTTGTGATTTCCTACATGAAGGTTAGGTTCCTATTGTGTCTAAAATAAAAGCACAGGCAGTTCCACTGAGCCTTTTTAGTTTTATTTAAAAAAATTACCAATGTGTTAGTATGTAAGTTGATTGAGGTGGTATGGCAGAAGTTTTCATTACAATGTGATGCAAAAAATTGATTTACCTCAGCTCTCATAGCACAGCTTTTGAACAAACAACATCAAACTGCCACAATCAAGGTTAAACATCTAATGCATCTTTGACAATTACAAGAAATGCTGAAAAAATAACCAGGATTAAGCACAGCACAACTGGTGGCCTGGCATAGTGCCCTTGCAGGGAGCACTGCATACTGCTCTGGGATAGGGAAGATTTTTGATTCTTGGGTTCGTTGCATCCTGTTGGGATTGTGGAGGGGAGTGCTAAAGAGTAACCCTGAGATTTTTGGGGTGGAATAACATACCAGCAATGTTGCTGGGGCACCTTTCTTGGCCACCTTGAGAGGATATAGTCAGGACTGGCCCTGAAGGGGCTGCCAGCCCAGCCCTCCATGCCTCATTGTGCTGGGAGAGCCAGAGGCATCTTCAGACACCGTCCAACAGGTATCAAATGTGACAGCATAACCCCATGCAAAGGGTGTGATAGACAAAAAGCAATCAGCCAAGCAAATCTGTGTTAAGGCTCGCTTTCAGGTTCTCTGCTTTGTACTAATCTCTCTTTAATTCTGACTACAACTGGCAAAGACCAAAGGCAGCCTGTGAAAGAAGCCTGTGTGGACATGCAATATTACTATGTTGCTCATTGCTGTGATCACTGGCACAGGAAGGAATGTTGTCTGAAAAAGAATTTATGTTCGTTTTTCTTTATCGGGAGCTGTTTGATCAGCAATTTTAAACAGCCTAAAGCATAAAAGAAGATAAAAAACAGCAGTCATGAGGCTGTGAGGAAAAAGTACAACAGATTTTGTCAGTTTCTTTGACATGCAAGTTTTCAGGTTGTGAAATACCTTTGTGATATTTTTGAGAAATAAATTTTGATCTTGCATTGGTGTTCACAATATGATTACTTAGGAGCCAGACTTTTAAAAGACAGTCTGAGGTGCTGGCTGCTAATAAATTTCAGGCAGAATGCAATTAAAACTGACTCTCTTGACTCAGGCTTCCTGAAATGAATATTTAAGGAATTTGATTTCAGCATGAACCACAGTTGTTACAGGCTCACCCATTGTCCTATACTCAACACCTGACACAGATAGGTTGGAGTAGCTCTCAAAAGGTCTCAGGAAACCCTAATAGCTCTGTTCATGGTGTCATGGCAAGAGGAATTTCCTTTCATATTCTTGTACGCTGGCCTGGCTCACACATAAATGAAGCCCCCAGGAGGCTTCCTTCCTTCTGGTTTGGGATTTCCACTGGGAAAAATTGCAATTAATGTGATCTAAAGCAGCTATAAAAGCAAGTGAAGCCTTCCAGGCCTGGGAGTGCTGTGGAGCTGTGATGTCCAGGCACATCTCTGGGATATGTTTGCACTCGCACAAGGCCATGCCATTCCAAAGTCACTCCTATTTCATTGTCCTGTTTTCAGCTAGGATAGAGTTAATTTCTCTCAGCAGCTGTTACACTGGTGTGTTTTGTATTCAGAATGGGAATAGTGTTGATAACACGCTGATGTTTTGGGTTTTGCCAAGTGTTGTTTATCCTGAGTCAAGGACTTTTTTCTTCTCTCTCATGCTCTGCCAGTGAGGCGGGATGCAAAAAAACCTTTGAGGGACCACAGCTGGGACAGGTGACCTGAACTGACCAAAAGGATGTTCTACATCACAGAATGTCATGCCACTATATAAACTGGAGGGACTTACGGGCAAAGGGGGAATCTGTCTGGGTTCAGGGTGGGGGGCTTGGCTTTGGTAATCTGCTGGTGAGCAATTGTATTTTGCACCACTTGTTTCCTTTTTATTGTCACTATTGTCATCCTTTACCATTGGTATTGTATTTTACTTTATTTTTTTGTCATTAATCTGTTCTTATCTCAATCTATAAGTTTTACTTTGATTCTCCTTCCCTTCACCTGTGGGGGGTGAGTAGAGAGGGGGTTTGAGTGGGTGGCTGTGTAGTGCTTTCTTTTCCATTTGGGATTAAACAACAATCCTTTTGGATGCCCAATGTTAAACACAAAACGTTGAGGTAACAACAGATCTGACTAGAGCATATTAAAAGAAAATTGTTACAAACATTCATCATATTGGTTTAGCAGTTGGTAGTTACAATGCAGACGTATTTTCTCTCATATTTGTTTAATCTCTCTTATACCAGTGATACCTGGCTTGCAGTTTGTGTTCTCTGTGGCATTTCATAGGATGGGCTTATTCTGTGACAATGTCTCTCCTCAGGACACCAATCAGGTGTCTGTATTCGTTATTGCAGGCAACCCTATATTTTGGGAGTCTTCTTCTGGGAATGATCAATAATCATATCTTAGTTATTTTCTTCTCAGAGAACAAATTGTGACAGAGAACTTAGTGGAGGAAATTAATACAGAGTGCCAACAATGTATGCTGACCTCTTGGCAACAATTTTTTTGGAAAGATGATGCACCACCAGCAGTTGGTGATGTGATTTGGTAACTGAGAATATGAAGAGAGTATTTCTTCCTCCGTCATTGCAGCTGTGGAGAAACTGATAGATAACTGACAGATAAACTGACTCATGAGTTCCAGCAGTTCAGAGAGAATATGTCCTGCTCCCCGTCTCTACAGGCCAATATTTCAACAACTGACAGCAGGTGTTCTTTTGCTAAAGAGAGATCTATAGAAGGTAGACACCACAGGGTACCCTGCAGTTTTACCTGTGGCACCACGGAGAGGATATGAAGAAGTGGGATGGACAACAGACATTGATCCTAGATGCACAGGTGCAGGAATTGCAGGGGAAAACATCAACAAATGGGTTTCTATCCAGGAAAGTTTCTGCTCTGGTCTCTAGTGGACAGTTTTCCATGAAGAAGGGCTGCTTTTGAGACTTAGAAAGATAGAGGCATATTGCTCTTGTGGAACAAAAACCAAACCAGATAAACCAACCAACCAACCAAACAAAACCCCCAAACAGAATAATTCAATTGTTAGCATGGGACATCTCTTATCCTCCTATTTATTTTGTAGAAAGTACAAGGGTGTTTTATGAAAATACAATGAATAGGTTGTTGGGGAAGATGAATCAGGGAAACCTTATAAATATGATTGTTTAGCAAAAAATTCTGAAAATATGAAACCTATAATCGAAATAGAAATAGAAGCTTACTTTGAGCTGTAGGATGCTGAGTCTTAGTTACTATATAACCTAAAAACAATAGCCTAGCCAGCTGAAGAAGAATCCCTCTTGATTAAACAATACCTTTCTGCTGGCTAAGGGATCCAAAGGTCGATGTAGCAAAACAGAAAAGTCTAAAGAGTAGTTTTTAGAGTTTAAAATATAACATAGTATGGTAATGTAGTAGTTCTTATAGGCTATATGTAGATTCTATAAGATTTTGTGTCTTGTATTGGTTGGTCACTGTAAATTAGAATATTCATCACAAAAGAAGATATAATGCATTGTAACAAGGATCTCGCTCTCTTACCTCCGCTCTCTTACTTCTGCTCTATTCTCCATGCTCTTACCTCTGCTCTAATCTCTCTCTTATTGTCTCTCTTACCCCTGCTCTTACTTCTGCTCTCTTACCTGCTCTCTATGCTCCACTCTCTTACTGGCTCTTACCTGCTCTCCCTGTTCTCTGCTCTCTGACCGTTGCTGCCTTGCTCCCCCGGTTCCCTTCTCTCATAACTATTACCTCCTTGCTCTTTCCCTCGTTCTGTCTGGGACTTCCCTTCAGCCGAGGCTGGTGGCTGAAGGCAAGACCCTCTTTACCCACGACCCTTGCAATAAAACCACGTATTCTAGAATATCTCTAGTCAGCAGAATTCCTTCTCCCTGCCGTCACGGAAAGATTTCCTACAATAGGTAATGAAACAGCAATTGTCCTGTTGCATAACAACTGTTCATGGTCACTTGACATGGAAAGTAGTACACTTGATAGAGTGGAGTTATCTAGCACATTCTAGCAGTATCTTGCAGAAGCAAAAACTATAGAAGCTGTATCTAACTACCATGTCTAATATAGCTCCTACTTCTAGTTGTTGTATTTTGTCTAACTGGTTGGGCACAGCATCCAGCCACTTCTAATTCTCCTTGAGCAACCGTGTTAGTCAAATGCTTATGGGGAATACCACACACAGATGCAAACTAATGATTAGATTTTTATTGCTGATTTTGTGAAGAATCAAATCATGTACTTCTGGGCATAATTTCACAGAAATGCCAAACAGGTTAGGCCAGAATGTCTGATTAGAGAAACAAGGCTCATTTTTTGTTACGCTGCTGTTTCTAAGAGCAAGACTGAAGTAAAAGACTTTGGCTTCTTGCAATACACATCCAGTCATTTGGCTGAATTTTCATGTCAAGACTCTTTGACCTCATGCAATTTGCAACCATATGTCAGGGCTGTGAAGAGTCATCTGGTATGAAAAGAGGTCCCAACATTTTTGTCTTGTAGAGGAATCAATATAGATCTGTAAATTATGTCTGCATCCTTCTGCAGACTCCTATGGACTGCCAAGTACATAAATACAAATCCAGTACTTCTCTTCATGTAATTCTTAGCCCTTGTTGTGTCAAGAAAGACCCTCATAACTCATTGTGAAATTTGTGCCCTGCCACAATAGGCACTTAGCTGAGGTGTTTGTTCTGGGAGGGCAGCCTTTTGGAGGGACACATGCACACATACACATGTATGCACACACGCCTGTCCCAAGACCAGGTCAGCAGGCTTCCCTGTAGGGCTTTTTTCTATATCAATTATGGTAGGACAATCTCAGTTGAAGATGTCTACCTTAGGTACCTCAGTTAACTGCAAAAAAAATTAGGTGGGTCAGAATACCTCTTCTTTTTTTTCCCTTGGTCTAAAAACTGCAAAATGTGTTTTTTCTGAGGTTTTGAAAATCCTAACCTAAATTACACAAAATACAATCTCTAGTTGAGGTGCTGGGCAATGGCTTCCTCTCCTGCTTCTCACTAATGACTCTTTCATCTGGCAATAGAGCAGGAGATTTTTAGAAATAGATTGGTTGCAAAGCAAATACAGGTTGCCAGGACACAGCTACACTTCTGACATTTACAAACATATAGTTACATGTACCTCTGTCCTCTTGGCATATAGCCTCATTCAGTTTTCAAAGACAAAGTTAAAAATGTGTCAAGATGGAGAGAATACACATATAAATTTCAGGTAAAGTATATTATGGAAATGTTGCGGTTCAAATAATAATGCATTGTATAAACAAGTTTTCAGATTATTTTTTTTTTTTTTTTTTTAAGTGCAATGAGTCCTCTTGGAAGAGAGAAAAGGCAAGGTTGCTCCAAAATATTCTGGAATAAATATAAGGCATAACTCTTAGTCATTAGCAACTAATCTTTTTCCTGAGTGATTCAACCTCCCCAGAACAACTGTGACTACATAAACCACTGCTCTGAAACTGGTCCCTCTGGAGTGATCTTCCTTCATTGATGGAGTTCTTTTTTCTAGAGAAGAGAATGGAATAGATGGATATGAGGATTATTTACAAGCAGTCTAATCTCCCTAACAGCTCTCACATTCATCTGGTTCAGAACATGAAGGATACTCAATTATTCAATGAAAAGGTTAAGCTTGCGGTAATTATGCATAGTCAGTAATGAAATGTACTTCCCCTGGGTATTTTTTTTAAAGGATGCAGGCTGACAGATGTTTACCACATCCTTTCTGGCAATATTTTCTGAGGTTTTAGTTTGCGACAATGTTTATGCTTATTTTCAAAATGCAATTCATTGTCTTTAATGCTTTACTGAAGCTGTAACTGGGTGACAGTGAAGTAAGTCAGCCACAAAAATCTGTGCATCCAAGCCAGTGCAATGCTACTCATACTATTTCTGTGTAAGTGTGATTATTCTGCTGCATGAGAAGGGTCAGGGAACAGCCCAACTAACTGCTGGCTCCACACTTTCATCCTTCCTTACATCTATCCATCTCTTTGCTTTCAATATAATACTTTTCTTGCTAAGTATTTTGTATATAACCATAAATTATGATACATATGTAGGAGCTTGTAACTGTACTGCTGGTGGGATATTTGGGTGTGGTACTTGGATGTGAGCTGGCTTTTGTCTTCAGTAATTGCTGAAAGTTTGTTCGGTTAATAAAATCTTATTGATGAAGCAGTGGGACTCTAAAATGATAAATAGCTTTGCTTAAGACATCCTCTACCTCTAACCAAAACTATTTCTATCAACATCTTGCCTTGAATATCGATACTTTGATGAATAAACACTAACACATCATACTATGTCAGTATGAAGAGGCCATGCAAAGGCCTCTGCAGGAGGCCTTTCTGCAGTTTCACTGCAGGACTGAGCTTCATGCACACCACCCATGGCATTGAGGTCTCTGCTGGGGAGAAGCATAGTGTCCCAGTGCCCTCATTGCCAGGAGCAGGGGACACAAAGAAAAGTAACTCAGAGTGTCAGAGCACAGCTGGGCTCTCTGCCAGGAGCAACAGTGATTTGCAAAGCTTGATCCTTTGAGCGGTGCTGTTTCCAAAGGCCACACCTGTGGTCTTTCTCCAGGCCGCAGGGCTGTATCAAGCAGCTCCCAGTTGGTGTTTGGGTGGCTGAGGGCATTAACACCACTGTGGAAATCAACTGAGTAAAAAAAAAAAAAGGTGGCAAAGAGTTATTTTTAATGCAAATGTTTTTCAGAAACTGTGCCCAGAGACCTTCTTTGTGCTTCACAGTTTCCCTCTGAATCAGAAGGCCATCATTTGGGCAGGAGGTTGCTTTCCCCAGATAGGCCCAAGGTTTTTGAATAAGCATCATGGATAAAGAAAGGTTTTCAGCCAGAAGCAAAAAGTTAAAATTAATACCTTTACTGAAATATGTATCATTGAGGGATAGGCAGGACAGATTTGAAGAAGAAGACCAGTTTGCATAACAGTTAAATGTTCCCTGTATCTGATTTGTCTCTTTAAAAGCACAGAGAAAAAGTGTGCAAAAAAAAGTTCTGAATTCAGGTAAGTGCTTCATAGGCAGACAGTTGAAGTCTCCTGAAGCTGATATGAACTATAGATACATATAATTATGGTTTTATTGCTTCTTCCTGATCTTTAACACTTTTTTTATTGTTGTCTATATTGTGACTGTGTATTTTTCACTTCATCTATGTTAACGCTGGCTTCTAAGTGATAGGGCAACCTGTCTGCTTTCCAGTGCTCCTATATTTCTCTATTAGCCCCTAAAACGAAGTACAGCATTCCTTCATTAGTTACACAGAAGCTGTCCATGTACTGATGTCTGTGCTGCAAGCATTTTAAGGTAACTACTGTTATCTGGAAGTACAATGACCATGACAGGATACTGGACAGTGTGGCCAAAGACTAAGGGCTCCACAGTTCTGATAATAAAACTCTACTCTCTCTGTCTGCTCTCCTAAGATTTCATGGACTGAGAGCAAATCTGCAATATTGTGTCTGATTGCCAGTGAACACAGGGCCAATCAGAGTCAGGAGTTAGTGGGAATGGATATAGACCTCTTAATGTTCACAGAAATCCAGGAAAGAAAGAAAAAAAAAGGAAAGAAAAAAAAAACGTGTAATGAATTCAAGGTAATCCCTGTACTGTGGGTTTGGAAACTTGGGTGGTTAAAACTAGGTGTAAGAGATTATTTAGAGTGCCTTCATTTAAGTAACATGACTTGTGCTGCCTTAATATTTGCAAGTATTTGCTCTGAGGGCTGGTCATGAAGGTCCTTGGTCATCTGTTGCAGACTAACAAACCAAACTGTTTAAATACTCGTTAAACTCCCATACAAAAATAAAAGAGTTCAGTTAGACCATCATATCAAACTGCTGATGGTTTTCTTATTTCCTGTGGAATCTTTCAGTGGGAAAATGTCTTTCTCATGGTGTTTCAAAAATATTTGTTGTGGAGGGATGAAATTAGTATGTGTGATTGGTTTTCTATTCTCCCATTGTATCCTTATCATCACTTGATGCTTATGTTTATCGTGCAGTAATACCCATACTCTCCATGCAAACTGAGGATGGCATTGCAATAGGAAAAAAAAGGGACCCAGCCTTTGGCCTGAAAGATTGGTGAACCAGATTTTTCCATCTTATAGAAAAATAGGGTTTTGGGAACTCAGATGACAAATGCGGCAGGGCAGACGGTTTGTACACAAAGGTGCAATGTTCCTCAGCCATGGGACAGTCAAGGAAGGCCAGAATACAAGTATAACTAGAACTTCCTAAAGATCTACGGCCAATATAGGTGTTCAGATATTGTAATAAGTATGTAATGAGCACATACCTAGGAGGAGAGATAAAATGAGAGAGGTACTTAAATGCATGTTATTCTTCAGGGTTTTTTTTTTTCCACGAAAACGATGAAATTAGACTCTATTTTACAATAAGGCTGAAGTCAAAGGAATTATGCTGTTCCAAAATAGCAGGATGTGGTTGACAGGCAAAGGAAGAAATCTCAGGAAATGAGAAAGTTGAGCTGTGTCTGAAGATCACCATGATCTTAGTCTCACTTTAACTGATGATAATGGCCATGCCATCTCAGTTCTTGAGAAGCATACAAATGGATGTTTACACATAACCAGTGCTGCTGCATGAGAGGTTAAAACTGCCTTGCAGCTGCACCAGTGGAAAGCACCATCATAATGCATCAAATTAAAGATGAGAGGAGGTTGTTTTTTGAGTGGACCCTGACTTAAACCACAAGTCGATAGCTTCCTTTAGCTTGGAGCATGTTGGAAAGCAGCAGAACTCCCTTTAATAGATATTGCAAGCTGGCAGAGGAAGACTTACTTAAACAAGCAAGAAAAAGATTTGAGTATAAAAAACCCAAAGTTTTTGTTACTGGTTACAGTAATCCAAAGTTTATCACATATCGTTACATATCAAAATGTATAAAAATAGAGAATGGCATGCTAGAGAACAAAACAGTGCTCAGCTGGAAACTCTGTTTGCAGTTCATGCACACTAGCTGCACCTTCACAGATATAATAATCCTGTGTCGTGACTCAGATGCCAGATTTGAAAGAGGATCAAATTTGAGGTATCACTAATAAAGGATTAGCTCAAACTCTCACCCAGAGGTTTAAGAAAATTAAACTAAACTACATTCTACCTAGGTAATTAATTTTCCCCATTTACAAAGGCTCTGCTCAGTTACTTTAGCAGTGTCTTTTTTTCTCCAACTATTTAATTTCTTTCTTAAAACTTCCAATAGCACCAAATCCTTTTCTCTGTTAAGTCCTCTGAAGACTTCTAAATGTATTTGGTTTTTGTTTGGCTGGTTTTCTTTTTCTTTTCAGGCCTCAGGGCAAGGAGCTTTTCCCCAGACAGGGAACGACTAATGGAGGGCACATGTGCACAACCGCTGGTGGCCCCGGTTTCTAGCTGTAGCTGCTGTAAACTTCCCACTGCTCCTGATGTACCTCCACGCTTGTCCTTTCTTAGAAGTGCATCCTGGCCCAGCTCAGCAGCTTCTGAAAAATAAACAAGCTTTGGGTCTGGCTTTTGGTTCCTTTCAGCTGTGTCTTTCTCTCTGCCAGATGTGGACAGAGGTCCTCTCCTACAGGGTAAGCTGGTGGGGAGAGGAGGAGGGTGTGAGAGAATGAGCTCTTTTCTGTTTTAGCCCCACATAGGTCTTTTTTTTTGGCTGCACATTTTCAGAGATTTACAGAGTCTGAAGTACTTTAGAAGTGTGGAAAATTTTTGAAGTCTTCCTCTTTTGATTATTCAGCTTATGTATATCATGTTAGTTCAGAATGCAAAGTCATATGGGCCGGGATTTTCAGGCAAAGGTAAGGAGACCTCAGGCAAAGCATCTGTGCACAGCCTGGAGTAGCAGAAACTTCTATCCAGTCACTTTGCCTCTGATTAAATCTTTACAAAACAAACTTTGCAAACATGTATGCAACCGCAGCCTTACTACCAGTTTGGCTACAAATCTCTTATATTCCCGGGAGCATTAGCAGAGGAAGTTTCCCTGGGACCAACAGATGAGGCATCACTGCAAAGTAAGTGCAAGGAAAGCAGAGGTGGTAGGGGTGGAAATACAGAGGTATGTCCCCACTTTTAAAAGAAAACAGAAAATTAAGACCTCCGGGATTGCTACTTTTCACAGAGCCTGGGAGAGCTGGACTTTGTTTAAAAACATGAAATTTAAAAAAGGGTTTTTCTTGGTTAGAGTGGCTAAACCTGAAGCCCCATTATGCTAGACCACAAATGGCTGGGATGCCAGTTATTTTATGGCTGCCCGAGGCAAATCAGTTGCTGTATCTAATTTTGCTGTATCTATGCTAAGTATAGTGGTGCCACAACAGATCAAGGGCTATCCAACTTTCCTTGTATTCGGATTTCATCTGTGGAGCAGCAATAGGGAATAAAGTGACTATATAGATATTTATTTAAGTTTTAGCTTTCTTAGCAATATCTTAGCTTTAGAACTGACACACACATACACACACAAAAAAAAAAACAACCCCACCAACAAAAAAATAACCCCCAAAAAACCCCAACAAAAAAAANNNAAGAGCATGTGATTTATTTATGTCACTGAAACTATCAAGAGAATTGGGACAGGGAGGTTAAAAAGTCTAGGCTGGTGTTTCTTAAAAAGCCAGGGACACAGGAACATCCAGCCGTATTTTAAGATAAAGGGATAAAGGCTGCCTGGACGAGAAAGGTTATTTTTAAGTTGTTGACATGTTAGATGATGCTGTGCTGCAGGGAGGTAACTGTAACGTAGTGACTCCTCCATGGATATTTAGTCTGACTTCAAGTCAGTGAGGCTGTTACTGTTGTAGTCTCCATTAAATGTGAGCTTGGGGGCATTTCAATGCCCCTGCAAATACTGCTTTTTTTGGTAAAAGTCTTAGCCCAATCAGTAAGTCTCTAATAGGGTCTTCACAGATCTAGCTTTTTATAAAAAAATCAGTTTTTGGAATTCAATCAAAGTCCATGTGAAATGTTAAAAAATGGCAGGAAAATAAAAGCAGTCGAATGCCTTTCAAACCCCACAGTTTTAAAGTTGATCTCTGGGTTATTCTGGGCATGACTCATGATTTCTGTATGTCTGCTTAGCTATAACACATCTTGATTTACTGCTTTCTCTAATCTGTGTATCTAAACAAGGGTACATCTAGGCCATCTGGCTAACATCATGGTGGGAAGAGAGCCCACGACTATATAATTTTGTGGATCTGTGCTGTGCTCCTCAGTGTGTCCCCTAGACTCTATGAGCTCAGCATTTTGCATGGACATCCAGAGCACAAGGGCCAAAATAAAAATAAGGACTAAGATACTTCCCACTAATTCATTCTCTTGCAGTAAGCATCTGAGATAGAACGGATTTGTATGCAGGTTGTTGCACTTCTGCAGCCCAGGAGCCATTTTTTCAAAATCTGCATGGCATCAGGGATACTCTCATTTCCTTGCCTGTCAGTATTCTCCCCTGGTCTGTGCTGACCCAGGCTCAAATATCTTTCCTGGGGCAAGAGCTCTGCCTCTCTGGTGGCTTTCTCCTCCCCTCCACAGTAGTTCATGTGGCAGGTAAACTTGGCTGACTTTTGGGTAGCCAGCATGTCTGTAAAAACGCAGTCACTCCTTCTGGGGCAGCTGCTTCAGGAAGGCAGCTGAAGATGGGAATCAGGCACTAACTTTGTTCTGCCTGCACATTGTTGTGGCGGTAGTCTATTCTCTTATGTAGACTGAAAGCATTTTGGTTTTCCCTGGGTAAAAAGTCACTGTAATAAATATACTGTATAAAATTCGTGTATCAAAGAATGTACCAAAGAGTCTATCAAAAGGAATATACGGAAATTTGTACACTTGAATTAAAAAAAAAAAAAAAAAAAAAAAAAAAGGAAAACCCTGGATCCTTGCAGACAGCCACAAGGCGTCTCAAAAGAATTCCAGTCTTTTTTTAGCTCGGAGGTGCCACTGCAACATTTGCAACATAACAGAGGAGGAAACGTGAGAATGGACCATTAATCAAAGGTGGAGCACATCCTCGCCCTAAATCGAGGAACTGATATCAATCGAGATAAGCAAACTGAACAGATAACTTCATCAGGAGCTCCCACAAAGGACTCAGTGACTCTTTTTGGACGGCTCTAAACCTTTTCAAGAATGAAGTCATGCTTTTGCAGCAGTCGTGTTTTGAGAACAACATCGTGCTCTCGCCTCAGGGCAGAAAAACGGTATAAAAACTCTGCCCTGAGACCCTGCAAGGGTGGTCGTACTTGAGGGCACTGTTGGGCTGCTGTATGGGCCACCCAACATTCGATCGATGTTGTCCTGATTTATTGTGGCGTTCTCGACATTGATTTATTTAAATTAATCTTTGGATTTTGAATTGGCTTGTGATCATTTATAACAGTCACTGCTTATACATTAGCTGTAGTCTCCTGGAAGCTTGCTTCTGGAAAACAAAAGAAGTTCCTATATAAACACTAGCATCTGCTGATCCCGGGGATCAGGTCCATCCTAAGAGTAGATACTGCCCACAATACCAAGAGCAGAGGGATAAACCCACAGCACCTGGGTGTGAGGAGCACACCACACTGTCCCACAGTGAGCTGGGGATGGGCTCTTCCATTGAAATGCCTGATGTTCCAAGAGGAAGCAAGGCAAAAATATAGCTCCATGCTCTGTTCCATGTTTCACACGGCAGCCTGCCTTGGCTTCTGCTCATACTGGCTGTGAAAACATGGAGTGGGCATGGCCTTGGGCTGTGTAAAAGCAGCACTGATAAAAGCAGAGGTAGCTCCTGGATCTTTGGGTGACACCAGACTCAGGTACAGAAGCCACAGCAGGGCAAAATATCTGTGGCTTTCTAGGACTGGAGATAGCTTAGCACTGCAAACTGTGTTTTTTTTAGAAGGAATCAAGGTACAATGTAGGTGTGTCAATAAAGTATTGAAAGGCTAGGTTCAACTCTGTCCAATTATTAAAGAAAAAGGTTTCTCTTGATGATTGAGTACTTTAACAGATAGTCATGTGATTTGGGGATACTTTGGTGGGGGCTTCTGAAATAAAGGTGTAATTTCACGAGACAGACAATGGAGAGAGGCAGAGTGCTCTGAAGACCTCTGGTATGATTTAAGATCAAGAAGAGATATGAAGAGCTGTTACCCCTTTGAATCAAGGTTGAGTGAGGAGAGAATGGGTTCCCTCGTGCCTGCAACAGCAGCCTCTGGGTGGGTTCAACAAAACAGTTGGTGGCAGAGCCCCAGTGTCTTCAGCACCAGCATTTTCTGCTCCAGGCAGGCTACTGACTGACTCAGTCTAGTACAGACATTAACGAGGTATGTTTTATTTACCTTCTACAAGTCTCAGCATTCAATGTCATATTTCTGTCCTTCATAAAGAATTACTTTTTATTTTCTGACTCTGAGTACAGATTATGACTTGGTGGGTTTTTTTCTCTAATGTTCCTTATGATTCCTGCTGAGGAAAGTTTTTGCTTTGGAGGCATGTAATTGTGTATTTCAAAGCCCAGTTGTCCCAAGAAGACACACAGAAGATCAGCCACCTGGCATCAGTGGAAACATCAAGAATAAAAGTAAGATGTGTCTAGGGACTTGTGAGAGCTGGAGAGAAGCCAGTTGTGGACAGAAGAACTGTGTGAACTTGAACATCAACCCACATTCTCATTTTATTTTTTTTCTTTCTTTGGTTATTTTTAAGGAAATGTGGCTGAGGCTTCAAACTACAACAGAAGATGCACTTTGTTCTGAAGTAGAAGGGTCTTGAGAACAACTGAGTAGGCTGAATATATTATGAAGTGCTAAGATTCTTCTTGTTTACTGTCTTTCAGGAAGCTATAAGAAAGAACAAAATATGTAATTTCAACTAAAACAAAAGGTGAATAAAAAGCTGTTCACAAATTCAGATGGTCTGGGCAGAAAGGATTGGACAAGGCATTTTGAAAAGAGAGAAGGAGTGAAAAATGTACAAAGTTTCAAAGACGGGCAATTTTTCAAGGCTTCTGGAAAAACATAAGTTTGGTACTAAATAACAAAAGGCTTTCAGGTCATATTTCTCTGAAGGGGGCAGAAAGCCATCCACCAGAAAGTTGTTCCTGGATGTTAGGTCCCCTGTGTGTCCTGGAAAACATGACTTTGTTTATTGATGTAAATAGAGGAATTTTTTACTGCTCGAAAAATCCCATGTCCTTTCACCAATTATTTTTTTCTAATTCAAGTAAGTTCCAAACCTCCAAATGCTGACCTAGTCAGAAAAGTCAAGAAAAGTAACATTGATGTTTCACAGTTTTCATACTGCAGTTAAGAGGGGAAAAAAAAAAACAAACCACAAGAATTATTGAATGTATGACAGTAGGGGAAAAAAGCATGTGTAGGTAAGTGATGCCTTGGGCACCTCCTCTCCTTCTCTGCATATTTGGATTCAGATGCCCTGTGCCAATGTGGGGTGCAGATCCTGCCGCCAGCCATGTCTTGAGCCAGGCTGCCACTTTTGCTGTGACAAGGCTGAGTGATACTGACAGAGAAGGCAGTCACTGGTTCCACCAGTTTGCCACTTCTCCCTGTTCTCCTGAAAAGTTTGAAAAGTAGCTACCAGCACCCTTACTGCTCAAATTGCACTATTTCCAAAGGCAGGGTTTATCTGTGGGTGCCTGGCTGGCTGCTGGCAATAGTTTACCTCAATCATTGCTGGCTTAGATAATTCCCGCCTTGGGTCAGGCAAATCAGTTCATAACCATGTTCAAACAGTAATGTTACATACCTTTTTCCAGACCTTACTATCTCCCTGATAGCCTCAACAATCTAACACTTTAAGAAAGACTTCAATTTTAATAATTCCATTTTAAATTCAGGCTCACTTTAGCATCTGGTGCCATTTCTTGATGGCAGTTCTTCTCTCATTTAGGTAAGTGATATTTTGTAAAAACTCTCTAGTTCCACATAAAGAACAATGCACTAACTTGGCCCCTGTGGATAAATTCTAAAACTGTACTTCCTTCATATCCACGTACCTCCACATTATTCTATTTCATTTGCTATTTCCTTTACTCACTTTAATTTTCTCTGTCATGCAGTCTCATTTGGGAGTTTTCTTGTTCAAGACTGGTGTGATGCAGGTAGAAAATTCTTGTGCAGGTTCCATTAATGTATATTTTAAAATCTTGTCCATCTGAGGCATGAAATATTGCAGTTAGTTTTCATGACAGATAAGAAGGGAGAAAACAGAACAGTGAGGCAGAACAATGGTAGATGCACTAACACATAGCAGAGATAAGATACATAAAGTGTTTGATATTGCTGATTCTTAATGCTTGAGCCTGTGTATTGGTCTCTGTAGGAAGGATGGGAAAAGGTAGAAGAAATACAGTCTTATGACTTTGAAACAATTGCAAACTTTTTTCAGAAGGGCATAGCAAAAAAAGTCAGCTTGTGGAAGTCTGTGGAAGTCTGTGCTACACTGTATTTTTTGTGAAAGCCATCAAAAGGAGGTGTTTTTGCAACAGGATGATGGTGATGGCAGGTACTGATATCTACTACTTAAACTGATATCAGTTTAAAAGAAACCAAACAAAAGTGAATGATTCACTTTTTAAAGACGTTGAATGCTTTGTGCCGCAAAATCCATGTGAGGTTTTTGCCTGCTGGAAGCCTTTGTGAGAATTTCTAAATCTTGGATCTTTGACAGAGAGTTTAATGCAGAAAATTGCTTCCTCCTGTGATACACACTACTAAATACACAGTAAGGACTTGACAAATGAAAATGAATGTTTTTAGCAACAGAGGGCTTGACTCTCCAGTTCTCTTCACTTTCTGCAGTTGTCCAGATTGCTGCAGAAATGATGTACCGTTGTTCTTACTGGCACTGATGTATGCAAGCTCAGCACTGGTGAACTTAGCATGCAGTCATCCAGAATAATATGAGAGGAGTATGCAGGTATTTGCTGGTTTGTAAACAAGGCTGGTAGTTTAGTCTTCACATGGTGTCTAGACAGCAGCAATTAGCAGTAATTAGTAAGTACATCTGCTGTCTGCTTAGTCCATTGCAGCTCACGTGCTGTGGAAGTAAGGGATCAAAGAGTTTTACTTCAACATCAATACCCCATAAAGTAGAGTCTTGCATTAGATTCCCATATGTTGAGTGCCTGCTTTGCTCTGATAAATAAAAAAAAAATAGTCTTGAACTGGATTCCTATCATGTAAATAAAATGCTGCTTCTAGGTAAGACTTAATTCAGTGGGTCAGAGTTTCACAAAACATGTTCCAAAGTATAAGTTCATGCCTCTGCTAGGTACTTGAATCTGGCTTTTATTGGGCTTGACCTAGTAGAAGGCAGCTTTTGTCATGCCTTCTTGCCACCACGTAGGTGTTAACTGTGCCCCTGCCTTGTCTCAAGGCAGAAGGAGCAAGGCAATATCCTCTGTTTCTAAAACAGAGCAATTAAACACTGGACTCTCTACTATGGCTATTGTAGGTTCCCTGACACCTGAGAACAGCCCTATGTGTGACTCTCCAAGTGGAAGACCACTGCTAAATAGTTGAGGAAAACGCTGTTGTCTACTGCTCACGTGAAGAGAGAAGAGGAATGTAAACAGAAATTATTGTTTGTCGGGTTGGGTTGGTTTTTTGCCCAATTTTCTTTCAGATGTCTGTATAACACCCACATGGGCACTGCTGCTGGTGGTCACATACTTCTGATAGCATCTACTTGTAATATGGTTGCTGCCAACTATACCAAGTAGTTGCAAGGTTAAATCAGCCTCAGTCACAAAGCCTGTCGGCTGTGCCATATACAGCTGATGAGCAGCATCACAGCGGTGGAAGAGGGGTGGCAAGAGCCTAAGAAACCTTCTGGATTTTTCTTTGGCACACCTATCTCTTCATTTGTCTCCCCTAAGATCTTGTGCTTCAGGGAGCTTGTAGAATACCCGTCTAGTGTCAGCCCTAGCAAATAATGTTTCTTTTGTGTACAAGAGTCAGAAGACCTGAGTGTGTTTAAAACCAAATAATTTTATAGTCAGTAATTTTATTCATTCACAAAAAGCCAGAAACTCTCTTTCAGTGAAAGCATCCTATCTGCTAGGCTACAGAATGTTGTTTCTCAGACTTTCCTAGTAAATGCTATATGAAGAAGAGTATGACTGTCCCAGGATTTCCCTGAGATTGATGCCTTGGATATGCTGTAGGATGAGGGGCTGTAGCTACCATATCACAGACTTTGTCTCTCTGTGTTTCTGCCACGTTGCAGCTCTTTGATGATGAGCATTTAGTACAATTTTAGCAAAAGCTTCTGCTAGCTCTGTTTTCTCTCTGAAAATTTTCTGTGGCCTAAGAAATTTTTGCAGCATTTAGGACAATGATTGCTCTTGAACCAAGGACTGAGTGTCTCCTTGCAAGGAACTTCATCCTATAAGCAGATTGCTCTGGAAAACCCAGAAAGCTGTAGTGCTAAGTACAAGACCACTTTTTGAAAGCAGACAGAGGAACAAGAAAAAGAAAATTAGGTGAGAGTTTGCCAAACAATAAAGGTCTGGTTTATTGCTGATGTTAGGGTCAGTCAGTCTAATTGGCCTCAGGGAGTACGGTTTCTGAAACTGCTGCACTCCATAATGTAAATCAATATTTTAACATCACAGTTAAAGGGCCTCTATTGCATTAAATCTGCAACAAATATCCGATCCAAATTGTTATACACATTTGAGGGTTCCCAAAGTGTCCAGAATGGATTTTCAGTTCTTCAGATAAACATCAAGCCAAATCTGCAACTGTTTTGTTGCTCTTATAAGGTGGAAGAGTCCAGAGAGCTAACTCACAATACATTGATAAATCCCATTAAAAGAAAGAAAAAAAAGAAAAAAAAAAAACCAAACAGATTTTTGTATTGTATAGCTACTTCAGGTTGTAGAGCAGTAAAAAGTCTCAAACTGAGGCATGGGTCATGTGAAGCCATCCAAGTTTCCCAGTGTGACAGAGATTGAAACCCACCCACTCTGATCTTTGTTGTAACATGAATGTCTAAAGATATTTTTGCATCCCAGAGTATCACCAGAAAATGAAAAGCACTGAAGGGTAAATGAATATATTTCCTCAGTCTAGAAGGCAGAGACAGTCTTCACAAGCAAGTTCTCTGGGCTTTGTCCTTTTCCTCTGGTTTATACACACAGGGATCTGAAGTAGTAAAAGTACTCTGTGATGATGCTGAGTTTACTTTCATTTACTTGCTGAACATGAGAAAAGCTTATATTTTTAACAAAGCTCATATTTTTAACACTGACAAAACTATATGAGATGAATTTCAAATATAAAATGGGACAAACCAATTTTACCCAAGACCTGAAAGTTCAGATGCAAAAAACAGTGATATAAACCTTTGGAATCATCAATGCCATTTAAAGAAGCCAACAGTGCAGAGTAGTACTTGATCTAACTTAATGATTGTAAGTTTTACCAGCTGCTGCTTGGAAAATTTCTATAAAACCCATAAGTAAATTCTGCACAAATTGCTTGTTTGAGTGGTAAACATAAACAGACTCTTTGAAATTAAAAGGGAAAGGGCATTCTTCAATATTTTGTCCAATAATTGAGTAGCACTGGAGACAGAAGCATCCTCAGGCTGGAAAATACATGGAGTGGGAGCATTATTTTGAGATGTGTGAAATGTTCTGTATAATTAGTTTAATATTCATCATTGTTTTTGTAGCTAATGAGTGATGATGACTCCCAATATCTCATTAAATTTAACCTTACTAAGAGAATTTTTTCTTCAAACACAATTTTGGCAGATTTCCCATTTTCTTACCATATTATTCTCCTTTATTTTAAAGATATTATTTATCTATTCAAAGGCCTCTAACTCCTGTAGGACTGGCATACTTGTAACTGGCACCTCTGCTATGCAGATAAAAGCATTTATATCATTCATCCTTAATACATGAAGAATGTTAATTCCCCTTCTGCCTTTTTTTTTTTTTCCCTCCTTTGTGTTACTCTTTTGTTCTAAATAGTGGGGATGAAGTTCTTTGTTTCTCCTGATCTGGTCAATCTGGAGACAGCTGGACCTTTGCACACAATTCTTTCATGCAGATCTTCAGTGGCTGAAAATACCCTCCCTTTGTCTCAGTCAATAAATACATCATGATTTTAGCTGTTAACATGACATGCTTTGTTCTGGTCTCCTGCAGAGAGGTATTCTTGGGGCTCCTTTATGGGTAGATGTGTATGATATTCTCCATTCTGTATACTTGTGTCCTATTGTTTCCCTCCAAAAAGAATTGACCCCATATCCTTATCACCCAGTGTACTTCAGTCCGATACTCTTCTCTCCCACCACCTCCATCATCTCTATTTTTTGTCCCATGTTTTAAAATCTTGACGTGATGGTGATAAGTGACTGGTCCAAATGCCTGCTTTGTGGCTTCCATCTTTGTGGGAAGAGGCTGAGGCTTACAGCTCATCAGATGCAGGTGTAGCTGGAAGGGGTATTCCCTTCCCTCAGTGGCCATTGCATGGCCAGACCCACCCCATGTCCTGAGTGGCTGTAACCAGTCACAGCTGCTTTTGCAAGGATTTTTGTCTTCTTATAGCTGATAAAAAAAAATCTCTGGCTGTTAATGAGATAACTTAGGTTTTCTCTGTGCTTCTATCATCATCTAGCTTTATGAGGCTCTTTGTTGGACTCGGGAGGTTCTGAATCTTATCATTCCATAAAAGACCAGTAACTGTTTTTACAGCATGTTTAAGTTAGCACTTCCACGTGCAGACACTGAAGTTTGGAGTCTCTATAAATTATGCTTCCAATCAGCGTCACTGTTTCTGCAAGGCTGAAAAGGGAGATGTATAACAACATTATTTTCTTGATAATATTTCACAGTCCTACTTATGGGCTGTGAAATATTCACATATTGAAGGTTGGTATTTGATTCATACTGTACAGCATCACTGGTCATATTGGTCCAGAAGAAGTAAGGACAATGGTTTTCTGTTCTATTTTTAGGCACAAAAATCCCTATGTGCATAGATATTTGGAGGCCACCCTTTCCCTCAAATTTGATATGCATAGCAGAACAGCCCCACAGGATCTGGGGCTTGCCTAAAGGGGTGGTGATCCAATGCCAGTTCATAGTTCATATTTGGCAGTCCTAGGAAATTTTGGAAGAGACTCCTAGAAATCTGGGATTGCTACAGCTCAGTTTGCCTAAGAAGATTAAGTCCTTAGCTGACATCAGGGATGATCACCTGCTGTAAGGAGACTGTAAATGCTTACAACTACACCATCCTTTTTGTCTCATCTCTGATTGTGAAGCTGTTTTTTAAAAATTTAGGTGCTGCAAAAGTCTGGGATCCAGTTTTCATGGGTTCAGGATTAATAGCTTCATTTATAAAAGAAAGAAAGCAGAACAAAAATTTATTATCCCTCTTAAAGAAAGGGGAACCCCCAAGCATTCCTATCCATCCATGGAAACATTCTGTTTTATGCCTTTTTGCTTTCTCAGTTACTTACCCATCCCAGCACCTCCTCCAGCTCAAAGTGATACATGAGAAATAGGACAAGGGAATAATATACTGCTGTTTCTGTACACTCTTACACCAAATATCTCATCAAATTATTTCTCCTGTGTGACCTGTGTATTAGGGATATATCACAGGCCCCTGCTCTGCCTTTTTCTGTGGTCCACTACTATGTATGTAGGAAACAGTGCCTCTTGAGACTAGTCCCCTGTCCACTTAATCTTTTCATTGCCCACCATTAAGCCAAAAATAAAAATCTAGTTATTTTAATCTTCTTATGGTCCCCCCCCGAGGCTTTAAATGCTTGCTACTACTTTTTTGTTTGCCTTTATTTTGACAAATTTTCAGGGACTGGCAATTCCCATTTCCATGTGGGGTCTATAGTTTCTATAGACTAGCTTTAACAAAAATATCCCAGTTAAAAATGATTTGGAGGATTTTATTTAGTGGTTAAAGAATGGGATGCAGTTTCCCAGGTTTTCAGTTCAGTTGTCTTTCGTGAAATGAAAGAAATTCACCTTGGTTCAATTTGGTGCTATTCAATTGGTGTAATTTAATTTACTCCAGAACTGTTTTGTTTCTGTATTGCACACATTGCTACTTCCACTTCCTCTGTTGCAAAAACCTGCTCCAAAAGCAGCACAGTTATGTTTATCTAACTGTAATTTACATGACTTACACAACTTAATTCATTAATATTTGCAAAATATCTCCAAAACTCATGGCATCACATTTTGAAAGATTGACTTTTTAATGAAGTCACTCAAGTGACTATTTAAATAAGCATGAGACTATGGAAGCAGAATCCCAATGAAATAATTTTTCAATCAGACCTACGCTTTTCCTGTTGCATGGAAATGCTATGAAAATCCTGATAATGAATGCCTTTTTACAAAAACCCTCCATATGTGAACACAGCTGTAATTAGGACATCTAAGAAAGGTTGCAAAAAAGTGATTAAAAATCCAAGGTGAACACAAAGGAAAACAAATGCAAAGTTTAACCCAGGACTTCAGTGATGAGTAGAAGTTCATCCATCTTAGTACAAAGTGCTGCTAATGTTTCCTTTGTGGCCTTTTTGTTTCATTGTCATGACTAAATTAGCTGCCTCTTTGTACTCCAAATACAAATACTGCAGTTCTCATCTAACATTCATTTCTGTGAGGCCGGACCAAAGCCTTATGCCTCTTTATAACCCTTCTGTGAATTCTGACTCAACCCCAATGTGCTTAATACTTCTATATCTATTCCTGAGGTATACCTTTATGAGCACCAATTGTTATATTGTGCTCACTGAGAGTTTCCCTGAAAGCATATCTTCCTCTGTGAACTTGAAATTACTAAGAGCAGGATGACTTTGCATCTGAGAAATTAAAATATATCCTTAATGCATCTGAGCAGGATCCTTGATAGGTAAAATGTGCTGTGTGTGATGGATGGATTTTTAACCTACCTTCTCTGTCTATTTTGTGGGCACCTTATCCAACAGGGATGCTGCTGAGCAAACTGGCTTTCATCCACCAAACCACTTAAGGTCATGCTCATTTTGGGACATGTGAATCTTTCCACTGAGACAGCTGAATAACAAGGGAGCTTTTCTCTTTGGAACCACCAGTCCTGAAACCCTCAAGAGGAGAACACAGGACCAGTTCTGGAAAAACAATTAAAAGTAATGTTGTGCCTTGTTACTTCGATACTCAGTACTGAAGAACTTATCTCACTAGCTCCTGCTGAAGCCAGCAGGATTTTAGGAAGTTGTTCCAGGGCAGCCCAGCACCCCAAACAGTTAGGAAGGAATTAAATGTTCATTACTGAGTGGAAGCTATTGGTGTCAGTGTAAATGGTCACAAATACACCCTGCACAGAAAGGACCATCACGGCTCCTTGAGCCAGCTGCATTGGGCTCTGCCTCGGAGAAAAAGCCCCATCAACCAGCATCACTGTCTGTAGTGTACCTTATCCCAAAACCCTCATTCAAACAAAACTGCCATGGGTCTGAGGCTAGCTTTCCCCACAGGGAGTGGGAAACTCAGGAGCAAGCTCTTGGTAGGTGTAGCAAGGGCTCTGCCGTAAGGAGGGGAAGAATACTGTCATACTCATCACGTTTCTGCTCAGTCCCACTTCCTCCATGCTCAGTTAACAAATATGCATTTTGTTATGTTGAATTAATTGTGTCCTGGCTTTGACTGAGCAGCATCAAAAAGCTGCCACCTCCAATGCCCCTGTAACCACTCATGGCTCTGTCTTGTTCCTAGAGCACCTGTGCTGACAAGGACCATTTATCAAAATTAGTTTTGGGAAGCAGCTCCACCTAAGCGTTTCCATGTAAGCAACAGTGTCTGGAGAATGGGCAGCAAATGAGGGGGAAGGAAGTGTGGAAACCCAAGAAGATAATCAGAACCCCCCTTGACTTGCAATGATTTAGTCTTCAAGTGGTTAGCCATATTCTGGAAGGCTGTAGAACAAAAGCAATTCAGTTTTTACCTGGAGCTCTGAAAAACTGGAAAAGAAAAACCTGTGTCTTGGAAAACAGCTTTTAAAATGCTGAAGAAAACTGCTTTAAATAAAAACCTGGTACCTGTGGGGAGTATATGTATCTGCAGGTGAGTCATAGTATTCTGTAACATTACAGCAAGTCAGACAATGAGAATTTGTCATATTAACTACCAAAGAGACAGTAACACTCTCTTATGAACAGGAATTTTACTCAGCTGAAAACTATAATTTTAAAGGGGGTCTTTTTCCTTTTACTGATCTGTGAAGAAAGTATATGTTATATCAGTGTAATCCGAAACTTGTTGATTCTAAATGTCAGAAAATTGCTTCTGGTCCTGGCTCTCAAGGTCCTCCTGAGATTATTACTTGCAGTTTTTATTCCATGATGATTTCAATACATTTTGTTGATGTTTCTCCTTGATCCATGGGATCATTTTCTGCTCCAGCCTGATCAGCTCTTACTATTGGTAACCCTTTTGTGATTTTGAAACTCAGCATTCTGTCATCTTTTCCATTAAATTCATCTTACTAACTACAACAGCAGAAAAAGTGGGATCTCCGTTGATGAGCTTAGTTTTAGTCCCAGCACAGAAGTAGGATGAATCATACCAAGTAATGCTTCTCTGATCATCTCTGAAAAATACTCAGTGCTGTTTCTTTTTATTTTTTTAAGGGGTGTAAGGTAGGTGGGAACACCCCCATCCTGTAATGGCCTGTGTGGCAGGGTCAAGAACATGGATGGGAGAGGTCCTGACATCTCTTTTGCTACGGTGCTGGGAATGAATTTGTTCTCAGGGTTGCAGCTTGACAGGAAGAGAAAGGGAAAATCTGGTATCCTGACAAAACTTCAGGAAAAAAATAACATCCTTATTTTTTGTCACAGTGCCAAGATGGCCCCTGTGCTCTGGGACTATCAAGCCAAGCTGGACATCTGGTGTGGGGATTCATCTGATGGAATGAGGATGACTACATCAGAGTTAGTCACCCCAGGCTTGCTTCAGAGTCCACAGGGAGAAATGGGTACTTCCAAGGGCGTGATTTGCCTTATTCTAAAGAAGTTACTCAAACCCATATTACATGAATTATGCTCCAGATATCCCCAAGTTTCTCTGCTGAAGTAGTTAGCCCATTCTGTTTTCCTGACACCAAAAAGAAATGTAACATCTATTATAAATCTCTACTGTAACTATTCAAACTTACTTCTTGCCTTCCCCAATGGCCATAAGAGAGCAGTAGGTCACCACATTCTCAATAGCAAAGCTTTATGTACCAGAAACTGCTGTCATGTCCCTGTGTCTTCTACATGAAATAAATGTTTTTTTTCTCCTCCACATTTCCTTGCAGGACATCTTTCTTCATTTCTTATCACTTCCACTGTTTTGACTGGACTTTCTCCAGCTTGCCTTCAACATTTAATATATTCTGTAATGATTCAATAACACAAGCTAAGTAATATCTCCTGTTGTTCACACCATAGCCTGTAATTCAGTTATCTCCTTTTATTCTCATACTATAAACATTGTGTCTTTATGAATATTGAGTCCCATAATAGATTTTGAGATATATGTGTCTCTGGTCTTTCCTCATGAATCCATGTTCATACCAAACTTTGAACATGAAGACAAACTGAGAAACTCATTTATTCTTTCCAGTGCTTGGCAGAGTTGCAGTGCTGACACTGCCAACCAGCAGACGAGGAAAAATAAGATTAGCCACAGTGACTCCAAATGCCTTCCAGGGATCTGGTTGCATTTGGGTCTGAATTTACATCTCAGCAGTAGACAGATTTACATTTCAACCATTAGATCTCTGTGAGAAACTTCTACTCCCTGTGCATCTGTGATTTTTCTAGTTCTCAGTTAATGAATACACATAGATTTAATACTAGTGGTAATGAAGAGCCAGGGAGCTGTAGGATAAAGAGAAGCAGGAAGCAGTTTCAGTTTCCATGAATGAAAAATGTATGTGGGTGTTCATAGTACTCAGATGGAGCAGAAAACTATGGACCTCAGTAAAAATAGATGTTGCTGGATTATGCCTCCTAAAAAAAAAAAAAAAGACCTTCTGAGAACAAATACTGGCCAGAAAATCCCTGAAAAAAAAATCCAGCTATGGGACAGTGTTATTTTGCTCTACTGTTCTGCATAGCCATGCTGTTGACTTTAATGGAGCAAGGCTGTGAATATGCTTTAGATATGCAGACAGACAGAAGGGTGACCCCTGTGCTACGCATTACTTTCCCACCTTTCTGTGTGCAGCTGCAAAGGAGAGAAAAGCATTTATTAATTTCTGCAAAAATTTCCTGAATTATGAAGAGTTCTTCACTTTATTTTAAAACGAGGGCCTATTTCTTTAAATTGAGCTTGGGTAATTCTTTTTGTGGTTTATTTTTAATGTTTTCTTGTAAGTGCTCTTTGCCAATCCAAAACCAGTCTTGTTTTTTAGCTGTCACTGCTCTGAATAAGTTCATTCTCTGGACTAGTGCAGCATGTGGCACCAAAATTCAATGCAAGAAAATAGCCTTTAATTTTTGTGTCTGTGGCCCATAAAGAATACATGTGCTATGAGAAACACTAACCATCAAGAACTTGTATGGGCAAGGCCGAAACATCAAAAGCAGCAGTCAGATGGTGCCCAGACCTTTCTGGGCTTGTCTCAGCTCCCGCTATTTAATGTAAATGAGGTAATTTCACATATGCAGATAGTGGTGTGATCCTACCTCACATCTTAGTCTTCCTTCAGGGAGTCAAAAGCAGCCAAATACTTTGAGGAACCCAGTACCCTGCAGGCAACCACTAACTGTCGTGGTGCACCACTTACAGAGTAGTCACTCACATGTGCAGGCCTGGGCTAAATCACCTTTTCTGTCTTTGTAAGGAATAGAGTGCAGCCAGCAAAAGGGAAGGAGGAGAAGTGTGATACCTGAGAAACAAGCTCTCTCCCACTGACTGGGGAAAGAGAGAGGACATCTAGAAAAAGAAGACCCCAAGCCAAAAAATAAGTGAAATTGAACCAAGTTAAACTGAAATACTTGCAGCAACAAAGCCCTATTCCCTTTCCACTCCCCAGCAACAGCAGCAAATAAACAAATTTAGCTGGAAGCAGAGACACACAGAACAGATGCTTTGCTCTAGATTTCTCCTTGCAAGTGTGGTGCTGGAAGGACAGTCTATGTCTTTAAATCTGTGCTCTCACTAATCCTTTTTAGATCACTTTTTCCATTCAGTCTGTTTCTTCATTGCTCTCAAGAACCAAGCCATATCTTTTCTTCCCAAACAAATGATTCCTATTCTCTTTTCTTTCCTAAGTCCTTGCTTTATGTCTTCATGGTGTTGACAACTTGTACTGTGATCTCTTCACACAGCTGACACTTAGTAGGGAGTCAGGTTTCCCTGTGATGCCCAAGCAGACATTTTTAGGGTGTCAGATGGAACCAATATAGTTAAAGAATAACAGAAAAGTATGAGGATTATTTATATTTTTATGGCCTTTAGCCATGTCTCCATATGTTTCAACATCTGTTGTTTAGCAGACATTAAATGCTGCTTGAGCAGTGAGATAAGTTCATGGGTTATATTTGTACTTTAACCAAAGGGTGATGTGCTTTTATATGTATTTTAGAATTCATGGGTGCACTTAGTCAATAACAAATCATGTTGGACCATCTGCTATTTAAAAGCTCCACAACTTCTTATGGTGAGCTCTTTATCAGTCTTATGTCATTTAGAAAAAAAAAAATTCAGCAGCCTAAAGAGACAGTTTCTTCCATAAAGATTCTTGCAGCTTTCCTTAAGTGCTGGTTTAAAGCAAGGGACATATGGTTACCATCATAATGGCAATCAATGATTGCTGACTGGTAGGACAGTCGTGAGATGAGCTACTAAAATTTACTGAAAGAGCCCAGCTTCCCAGGGCTTTTGTTCCACACAGTAAAGGTGAAGCTATTCAGCCATTTCCACACTATTGAATTTGTGTCTCTAACACAAATGTGTCTTACAAATGAATTACAAGATCTCAGATCCAGGCATGTATTGTAAGTCTATGTAAGCATAATTTCAGATCAAAAATTTACAAGGATTTATAGATACAGAACACCATGTAGATAAATGCCCAAATGAGCACTGAATTTAACCAACCTTTGTAACAGCTGTTGTTGATAGCTACTAGCTTACTGATCTTCTGCAATGATTTGGCCTTAAATAGTATAACTTACTGATGGGTGTCACAAAATCTTCAGGAAAACACTCAGCTCCATGAGGTTTGTAAAACTTTTGCAACAGAATTGATTCTGACACAATTTTAACATCTGTTTTAAAAGTCTGTCTTTGCAATCTTTAAAATGTCTGTGTTTCTGTATCTTCTCTCTGATTTCTCTATAGATCTGGAAATAATCCTCCTGTGAAAAAGGCGAAATAATCTTCTTTTTCACCTTAGAGAAACATGACTTCTCTAAGAGAAGCTACAGAAAATATAGGGAAAGGAATTATATTTTTCTTTTTCAGAGTATCATTTTGCACATTGTATGCATACTTGCACATCTCTCTGATTGGGTACTGAAGTTATGCTTCAATTGCAGCAGTAGTGTCTAAAAAGGACATTTTCCACTTTTTCTTCTTCAACTTTTATGTTTTTTCCAACTGTAAACCTTTAGAAAAAGGTAGCTCTTGTTCCCTGTTTGTTTTCTATGTGTCTATGGAAGAAGCAGAAATAAAGCCAGTGGTTATACCTGATTACTTACATGCATGTGGTCCACAATCTCTGTAGCCTGTGCTGCTCTGGGCAGCTGGGATTCTTTCTGTGCTTGTCTATGCATAACCTATAATCACAGCCTAACTTTAAAAGACATCTGATTGCATCAAACAAAATAGAATGTTCTTTCCAAAAGCCTAGATGACTGCATTTTTTTCTTTACTTTTATATAATATATAACAAAATAGATATAATTGAAATTTCAGACACAGTGTTTAATATGACTTTGGAAAATTAACAGCTTTTGTTTGCAGAAACCACCCACTACTCTTTTTTTTTTTTTTT
>VXBN01006449.1:318159-337964 GCA_013397395.1 Sinosuthora webbiana
AGATTTTCAAAGCAAGACAGAAGCTTCGTGTGAGGTACTTGGTAAAATTAGTCCCTGTCGTTTCCCAAGATGGAGAGAAAACTCCATCAAATCAAACAGGCAAGCATAAGCAGAAAAGCTGTGCAGCCCTCAAAGAGAGAGATTTTGGGATGAAAAACTGGCACAATGAATACTGAAGCACTGAGAACTTATTGTTATAATTGCTGCAGATTAATTAGAAAACTGATGTTGTGTATGTGTGAGAAGAACTGCAAGACCATGGCTACCAAGTAAGTCTCTCATGTCAAGCAGAATTTGAAAGACACTGTACACTGTCAGAAGGGTTATTTGACATCCAGTGATTATTAGATTGCATTTTGAACAGTGATTAAGAATGTAGATTCTGTAATGCTAGCTGTTAAGAAGATATATGGGGTTCAAATATATAGATGTAGTATAAAATTTAAGAATTGCTGCTAATTATTTATCAGAATCCCTGCATAAATATACATTTGTGCTACATTATATAAACTTAAATATAAATATAAACTGACTCTAGAAGTCAAAAAACTGATCTTATTCTGGAAAGATATTTGCAATCGTTGAAAACACATTTTTAAGTGTTTAGTACAAAGTTAGCTTAGTTATTAAGTGGGAGTATTAATACTGACAACTGGTCTTGATCTTCTGTAATGTGTGTGTAGACTGTGCACCTTCTTCAAAACATTTGAACAGATAACTTCTAGGTTTTCAGATAATCAACACAAATACAAGACTCTGAAAATCATAGGAAAACCATGGGCTTGGGTTCCTGTCTTCTATTTCATGAAATGGTGATTATTTTGTTTTAAGCAAGCTCATTATAAGATATAATTGTATTCTAGGTGAGATATAATTATCTAGCATTTAGAGATAAAGAGTCTCAGTGTCCTACTTTCCAATAAAAATATTTACTTTTTTTCAGTCATCAGTTGTCAGTTCTCAAAAGGACTGAAAGCACCTTGTCTAAATATTTTGGAAATTATTAATACCCTACAATTTAAGATTCAATTTTACTTTTGCAGCTCTGATCATTCAGTATCTTGCCACTGTGAGTCTGTTAATCAAAAATCAACATTTAACTCATTTTGTACTTTGCCTTACTTCCTTATTATTTTGGAGGAATGAGCTTGAAGTGAACTGAAAATTCTGTTTTCTGCCAAATTATCCTTCCAGGTGCCAGAACCTGAAGGCATTCTGAAGTGCTTTAGATAATGAAAGGAAAGGAAGGGGCTTGGCAGGGAAGGGCTATGAGAAAAAGGTTTTCAGTGTAAAGGTCCAGGAAAAGGAATGAGCACTAAGAAGTTGATATGGTGGCTTAAGGAAGACTAAGAGAAAGTACCTGGAAGTCTGAAGAATGTCAGAGAACAGTTGGGGTAAGTACCAGGAGGAGCTGGGGTAAGGGTCAGTTAATTCACAGATGCTTCAGACATATTTCTGCTAAGCTGAGGCGAAGAAAGGCTCCACACTTTGACAACAGCCTTTTACAATGACACTTTTTGGTAAGAGCTTCTCAAGATGATGGATCTTGCAAGAGTTGCAGGGATATTTCAGCACTAAAATACACATCCAGTGCAAACCACTAGGGACTACCTGATGCTGGTTGGTATTGTTCATGTAGGTTATGAAGGCTGCTCACTTCTCATTACCTTGACTTTCCAGAAACTGTGTGTATCCGAGGCCATTCAGACCCAATAAAGGCCTTTATTTTCTATGGGAAATGCATCACCACTGAAACAAAGAGCAACATAACAAAAGCACAGTGTTTGAAGCCCTGTAGGTCCATTGAGGCAATATTTAATTTTTAGTCAGATGTCACTGCAAGTACAAAATATATATATTGTGTGACAAACAGCAATTTTCCCAGAAGGCAACACATTGGAGAGCTCACCATTATGATGAAGAGAATTGCCTAAGAGGCAGAGGACTTTTTGTCCTCTACTAACCACACAGTTTATTTCTGTGTTGGCAAGAACTGGAACATACAGTTTCTTGTATGGCTTGAGCTGAAAACTAATTTGTCAAGATTTATGTATCAGCTGATATGCATGACTTGTGACTTAGGAATGCATGTTTTACTAACACCTTTGCAAGGCTGGAAAATGGCAATATTTAGAACATTGATATAGAAGTATGTAGAACTACTTTCAGAGGGAAACTAAACAAATGTACTTCACTGCCACCATAATTAAGTGAGAAAGAATATTTTCCTGTTTTGAATAACTTCTTCCCATGAATGCAGGAAGTGCTGAGAAGTTAAGCACAAACTCTTTGCTAACAGAGTCCAGCAAATGCTGGAACCTGTTTTTAATTATTTCCCTGGTAAGCAATGGCATGTATGCAGCTTTGTTTGATTAGTGTTTACCAATCTGCACAGGGTATTTCAATGTAAAGTATAAATCACTTGGTTTTCTGAGTTAGCTTGCAAATCTTGACAATTTAAAGCAGTTTACGTATGCTTTCCAGCTGCTGCATTTATATCAACAAAAACAAGGCCAGAGTTTGAGACAATAAAAGGACTCATCTTGATTTCTGCAGGCTTTGAATGATTCTCCTTGAGACCATGGGTCTGTGTTAGGAGCATACAGAGACCCACCAGCCACATAAATGTATCATTTATCACTGAAAACCTCACACTAAGAAGCTTTATGATTCTCTTAGTCAAGCTAGGACAGTAGGGTTTTATTGCTTTGCATTCTTTATGCCAGATCAATTTTAAAAATTCACTAATATATTTCAGTTTGGTGTTTCTCTGATAATGAGACAGACATGCATGAGCTGGAACTTGGACACTCCTCCAACCTATCAATATATAGGTTTGTCCCCACTCCATTAAAAAGAATTTTTTACATAGATAAAAACAAATCCCCAGAGTTTTCAGCTACCAGCCAGTATGTTGAAAATATCTACTTCTGCCAAACACTATAAGGGTGCCAGTAAACAAAACCTCCATTATTTTGGGGGGAAAATCATAAGAGAAATGAGGCAGGAAGATTTGTGGGGTTTTTGTAGAATTTTTAATATGATCTGTCTGGTGTGATGGGACAACTTTAAACACAATTTTCATTCAAAGCACACATCTTCTTCTGGCTCTTCTTAGTTCTGCTGTAAATTAAATATAAGGGATCCCTGCTTCTGTGTTCTAGACTGTCCTTCAATAATTTCTCTATTGACACCCATGCCTTTCCCTTTTCCTTTTTCTTTGAATCGGTTGGTCCACTTTTATAATTAACTAGTGAGTATCAATCACAAGAGGTTCCCAAGTATTCTCTTTTTCCTTAATTCATAGCCCTTGACATCATTCCTGCATTTGGTGTCTCTGTCTGACGTGATACACAAATATCAGATTGTACTTTGAATGGTTTGGATAAAACTGATATTTCCCTGAGGTTTTGCTTCCTCCCATGGATTCTGAGATTTGATATTAAGATAATATTCCTAATGCTGGACCTGTGGATCATTTTATCTCCCTGATCATTCATATCTAAACTGCTTTTGTCCATATTTATTTTTAAAGGTCTTATCTTGCCTTTCAGACATTAGACCTGTAAGTCTCAACCAGAGCCCTATCATTCTGCGTTCTTTCATCCCTGACTTCTAATTTGTTTCCTCTGTAAGTTCAGCAACAAAGTTATCTTTGCAGCAAACAGTACAGGTTTGGGTTTTTTTTTTGGTATGCCTTCATTTGTATCAGAGCCTAGAATGTAGAGAGAGGTTGCTCCAAGAGGCAATGAGGATGTAGGTGTTAAAATCCTGTATTTTGCCCTTGTTAAAATAGGAAAAGAAAGAAATGGCAGGAAAAAGAGCAGTGTGAACAGTTCACAAAATATCTCTTAGAACTCATCAATGATGGCTCACAGGGCAAATCACTGTTCTTAACTGTATTCATAGGGGAACTGAGCCGCAGTTTTACCTCCTATCTGTTTCTTTCTCGGTGAGTTGCTCATATACTCAAGTGGTCTCACATCCACTTGTGTCCCCTGGTCTTGTGTTACCACAGGTCTGTGGCAAGACACGCTCATTTGTAGAAGTTTAGAAATCATCTATGAGAGGCACAGTTCAAAGAAGAGAAAGAAGGATTTAATTAAAATTGTGACTGACTAATCAGACTATATTTGAACAGACCCATTTTCTTCACAGAGACTGGCAGTTTTCTGGATTTACAGCCTTTCAGAGGAATGTTCCATGAAACAGGGCTGGAAGATTTCGTGGTTTGCTGCTTGCACCTCCCTGTCCCCAGAGAGCAGAAGAGATTTCACAAGCATAATGGTAATGTAGGGGGGCAAGTGTCATTACACTGTCAGCAGTCCTGTCTGGAAACTAACCAGAGGCAGGCAATAGAAACCAGTCAGGCTGTGTGAAGAAAACACTCTGCTGATCACATATTACATTACTCTGAAATTGAAAAATTACTTCTTCTGAAAGTGTAATTTGTGGAAATTTTGATTGCCACATACAATACCTTAATGGGAATGCAATCTGTTTGCAGCCTGCTGGAGAATACAGGATATACAACTCATTTTTTCGCAGATTTCAACAGACTGACATTAATAAACTAAATTCATTAAACTAAATTAATTTCTCCAAGAGATGAGCATGGCCTTCAAGAGCACCTCTAGACGTTATCCTAATTGCTTTACCAAAGCCGGCGCTTACTGCTAAAGTGAAAGCTGTCTTGTGCATAAAGAAAACAGCTCAACTCTAAAGTAACTGAGAGAAGAACTTCAAAAAGCTTCTGGTATTTTGATTTTAATAAAACTTCTCTGGATTTAAATATGTGAAACCCATATTGAATCAGACCTCATAATTAGAAACAAGTAAAATTAATGCTTGCCATTATTGTTTATATTTTTATTTTCTTTTGGTCTTAAATCTTGCCTGTAATCCCTTCAAAACTCTCTGATTTGAATTTTTCTCATATTATGTTTGTATTAGTAAGCAAGCTAGAAGAAAACAGTCTGATTTATTTTTAATGAGATTCATCAAACTAATTGATTTAAGTAGAACATACCCAATTATAGGTGTACACAAGTGAAAGGAATGGAGTAACATAAGTAGGCTGCATGCATTCCACAGCACATTCAGCATCAGTTTGCTGATTTTAACACATATAAGAACAATATTAAAAGCACTAGTACTTACGATGTACTGTATCTCCATAAAAAGATAGTGAGCAACCTCCATATCTGGAAACTGAAGGATATGTTGCCTCTCTATAATAGATTCAATAGCTAAGGTATAATGAGTAGGTTCTAGTGGGGTCAGCTAAGTGATGTCTTGTGGTGAACTGCCACGGTGAACCTTGAGAATGTGTATTGCAGCATTAAGCTCTCTACAGTGAATCACAGGTAAAGGTCACTGCCATCAACAAGCTTCAGAGCACAGATCTTTGTAATACTCCTTGGTGGGTTTATATTGCGCTTACTTCTTGTTAGAGGCTTTGAGGAATCCAATAAATTTCAGGAAAAACAGATTTATTCTGAAGTTGTGTAACTGATGTTACTGAATCTAACACAAGGTATTTACAAAGGCTGTGATTTGTCGTCAGAAGGAAATGTTCTTAACAATTGCAGCATTCATAGCATATAATATAAATAGAGATATGTATATTTTTTATGCTCTTCCCTCTGTCAGGCCCAAAGATAGCAGTTGGCCAAAGCTCCCTTTTGTATCACTCTACTGATTTTTCTGTCTCACGAATATGTGACGGTGTGGAGGTGATAAGAGAGTCTCTGTCATCCCTTTCATTTTTCACTTTGGAGAGCTTTATAACTCAAAAAATAAAACAAGGACACTCAGACTTTCCAAAAGTAGCCCTTCATTTTGGATACCTCAGTGCCTACATCATTTTTCATAGGTATCTGTGATACTTTGAGAATCTTTACCACCAAATTACAGTTCATTCTGGAATACCTGGCTGCAGTGCTTGAAAGTTCACCTACTGCCCATATACCGCCCTGTGATGAAGCTTCAATTAACTAGTGTCCTTTTTCTGTTTGGAATGTAGAACATGCAACACATTCTCCTGAGTTTTGGTTTTGTTTGCTCAAAGTTGTACAATGTTTGATCCAAGTATATGAAGTACTTGCCGAAAGGTGAGATAAAACCCCAGAATTTTATACTTTGACAAATCCCGCATTTATCTCAAAGGTAAAGTGAAGTATGGCAGAAGACTTCTGTGCCCTTCAACTCTTCTGTGACACATTCAATTTATGTTCAGCCAATTAGATACTCTGCATGGCAAATGTTTTATTCTAGCTGATAGAGCTATGCTGCTCAAAGAAATCTGTGTTAATGGCTTTTGCAGAACTTGGAACACTCTATGGGAATGTTATCCTAGTCAATGAGAGGTTCAAGACTTCCTCAAAAAATATTAATGGAAATTGTTGTCCGGAGATTTCCCAAAAGATTTGAAGACTTTCCCCCTCCTCTACTAAAACAGTTGTTGAAAAACTGCAGATCTTGCAGTTGTTCAGAATCAAGAAAATACTCAGCAGATGCTGTTTCTGTCCCAAAGTGAGAAGTTCATGGCTTTTTTTTTTGGCAGCCCCCATCCTGTGTTGGTGGAGTTCATACAGCCTTCTTGCAAGGGTGATCTGAGGTGGAGGGGGTGCTGTGGGGGTGGACACACACCAGCCCTGCTCGACAGCAAAAATTGCCCTGCTCCTTAATGCTTCCCACCAGTCAACACACGCAGCACTGCTCTGCTGGAACTCTAAAGAAATGATCATTTGTTCTGTGGTAGACCTTGCTTCAGTCAAAATTAAAGCAGAGCTTCTTTTGAAATAATGACAATGCCTGATGTTGCACCCCAAGAACCCGTTTCATGCCTCTCCTCAGCACCTTTGTAGTAGAGCAGTTTGAGTGCAAATCTTTAGGCATAGGTATGGATTGGATTTGAGCACATAGGTAGGGGCTGGCTAGTGACAGAATATTCCTGGGGGGGAGACTAACAGTCTTGGTTTGGAGACAGAAATGATGCAGAGCAGGCCCTCATCCATTACACCAGTCAGTCCAGCAGTCTTTGCTGTGCTCTTCACAAGAGTTTGTTTCCTAATCCTCACAGCTATCCAAATGGTTGCAGCATACCACCAGATACTAAGATCCTTCCTTATTTCCTATGATGATGTGTGTGCATTCCTGTGAGACCTTGTACTGTGTTGTAAAGACACACCACATGATGTCAAAGTTTCTACATCATGTGGGATAGACACACAGAGCAATAAGCTGGAGAGCAACCTTAGTATCCAGTGTCCTAAGTGGTTATCTGGTTTGTCACATCACAGTATGGTAACCTTAAGCCATTTTGGCATCTGCTTCTTTTCTGAAAATTACTTTAAATGATCTCTGATTATATTTTGAGGTGAGAATGAGGAACCATTGCTAGGGACCTTCATATTTAAGAGCTTTTATTTCTTCGTCTACAATGATGTGAAAAACCTTACACTCTAGCAAATGCTGTAGCAGGCATATTTTGCCTTGCATATCTACACAGAGACACATATCTCTATTTTTTTTTAATGGATGTCAGAATAAGTCTGGGATGGTATAAATGTGACCGGGAATTTCCCCTTCCAGTTTTCTTTTCTTTCATATCTATATGACATCTCTGGGAAGCTTTTGGACTGCCGATCAAAATAAAACTCCTAACACTTACTTGTGACATGATATCTGTTTTTCAGCTTTTTCTCCCAAAATTATATTCTAACAGTTATTATTGAATTTCTGTATCATCTACATGCAGAAACACAAAAGATACCCTACAGTGTTTTCTTTGATCAAAATGATCTAGCACTGCTTTGGAGCAGTAACTGGCTCCAATTTAGTCCAATGGAGTACTGCTTGATAGTCAATTTATTCAGCACAGAAGAAATTAAAGGCTTGCATTACAGCCCTGAAATCAAGGATAAGCTGTACAACACATCTCCCAACAATTCACATATGCACAAGGACACACCTATGCACAAGGACACACATATGCAGGGAGTAAATTCCTGTGATGGTACTTCTGACCTATATGAGGGCTTGAAAAGCTCTATGCTGCTTCTGAAAAGATGACCTAAATTTTCTTTCAAAATAAAAAATTAATGTTATCAAAGCACTGGCTGATCTTCTTTTAGGAAAAAATCAAAGTGGCAATAGTCATGGCATTTCCCAGAATTGTGATTTTCTTGATGATGACTCTTCTGTGATAGTAAGACCTCCATCTGAGGGTGTAAAAATCCTGAAGCTTTTATTTCATATTTTGAAATAAGACTTCCTGCATAATCTGATATTTTTTTTCCTTCAGTATTTGCAACTATCTTTTTAGGAGAAATATATTATGTAAAACCAAAATTATTTTAAAGCAAATCAAGCAACAAAAAGTTAGAGCAAACCTCTACTGAAGACAGAGAATTAAATGGGTAATTCAAATGATCTGGTCTTTTTCCTCCAACACTACACCAGCCACAGAGACAGTTCAAGTATACACTGTAATTCCCAGTTTAAGTAGAGAGGATGAGTTCAGAACTGTATCATTTAGCAAGAAGAAAATGGCCAGTCATATACTACAGTCTGGTATATGTTGTCTCTAAGGTCTGTTATATGCAGGTCTAAAGCTGCTTACAAATCATACATTTCCAAATAATTATCTGCTGTGTGCTAGTGGCTGATGTGGTCTGAATTGAAAAGAAATTGCTTGCATATGCATTTTATCAGACCTTTTTGATCTTTCAACAGGCATGGACAACAATAAAAAAAATTGTGAACTTCCCAGATTGCAGTAGGAGAAACACAGACTGTATGTGTAAATATAGTGTGATACAATTTTCATTTACTGACATGGTTTTCCAGGCCCAGTTTCCACTAAAGGTAAAAAAAAAAAANCAATAAATATTCTTTCTTTTTGACACATGAAGCTTAGTTGCAATAGAAAACAGTATCCAAAAGAAGAAATAGAGCGCTAACTTTTCCTTCAACATTTTTGTTATGCTTCTCATTGATACAAAAACCACAGAGAGATTCATCACACCATTGAAAATATGCTCTTTTTTTTTTGCATAATTTTCTACTTCCCTTCATAACAGAGGAAGAGTTTGAATTCACTAAAACACTTCTGCTGCTCTTGCACAATGAAGCAAGCATCCTAGCCAATAAAAACTCCAGGTTTTCCTTGTGATGTTTTCAGACTAATGCAGATTTGAAACCTTGAAACAGGGAAAGGTGGAGGGTGGCTGTGAGGCAGCCATGGCTGTTGCTGCCAAGGAAGTGATGCTTCATGTCCTCCCACATATGAAGGGAGGGAGGAGACATGCCAGTCACTGAGGTACTTCCAGTTTATGTTCCAACAAATCACAGTTTTCCTAACCCCCTCACAATTAGCTGTGGAATAACCATAGTAAGTGCCTTATCTCCACAGAGTGTGGGGAAAAGAAATGTGGTCTTAAGTTGTTTCAGTCACTTGCGTAGAAACAGGTCCATCAACAGCAGAGTTAGCCTGTGAAACGTGACCAGCACAGGACCTGGATGGTCTGCCAAATGTCATAGCCTGAGCAAATGCCATGTAGGACATGGCAGACTCTTCCTTCCATAACCTGTTTTTCTTCTCATTTTTCTTGATTTTTCCCAGACAGTTTCTTAGCTGTGGCCATAAACTGATGGGCAGCCTACGACTGGGGATATGTTGAGTCAGAAGGACATATTTCTCACTTACCTTGGGCTGACGTCAGAGGATCTGTATATCTCAAACTATCCATGCAGTATGCATTAAGGTATGACATACAGTATAACACACTCAAATAGATAGATATGTTATCCTCAGGTCCCCTGTTCATGCTCCTAGGGACAGGGAGTAGCGCAGCACAGCTATGTGCAGCAGTCAGGAATTCACTTCTCCGGAAATGCCTCATGCCTTTTCTTTTACACTTTCTCATGCAGAGCAAGAATTTCTTTCATGTCCCTTTTATGTCCTTGTCCCTTAGCCACAACACTATTCAACTAAGACATCTGGCACCCTGTTTACCCTGGGGAACTTTTCAGTGTTATCTTTTAATGTGGTTTTTTTTTTTAGTAGGAACAGTGGCTGATTACATGTGTGTATTTGCCACATCTTAAAACTACTTGTTAGTGACTGTTGCTTCATTAATATTTCTAGTGCCCTTGAATGCAATATTATGACATCACCCTTGCCTCTTCTCTTGTGCTGGTTTAATTAAGGCATTTGTTTGCTTTATGGTTATTACTTCCTGTAGCAGGAAACCAAACACACTCTAAAGATGTTAACAATGGATTCCAAGTTGTCCATATGCAGCTTGA
Source organism: Sinosuthora webbiana (assembly GCA_013397395.1). Taxonomy (NCBI): domain Eukaryota; kingdom Metazoa; phylum Chordata; class Aves; order Passeriformes; family Sylviidae; genus Sinosuthora; species Sinosuthora webbiana. The sequence continues at coordinate 328,474 of VXBN01006449.1, forward strand.
GGGAATAATTTTTAAAAGTCTATTAAAGGGATAGGAGTAGTTTCCTATATATTTCTTCTATTTCCCTGGAAGGTAGTAATTCGATTGTCTGGCTTTATCTGCTGCATATGCTGATATTTGTTTACATTGGCTGTTTGCCTAAACAGCTCATTTTCCTAGATTTCCAACTCAAGAATAAAACTAATGATACTCTATAGTGTGCCCCACTGCAGACAAAAGAATATCTCAATTACTGAACTCAGCTGGAGAAATTCCAGCAAAAAATCAAATCCTCTTTAAGCTCTCAGAGTGCAGTTACAGATCCACAACTGTGCAGGAAATCCCCTTGCATGCAGATCCCACTGAAAACACCTGGCATCCAGCAGTTGGAGTGGTTTCGGAATGATGAACTTTTTTGCATACCCTTTCCTAGGGAAGTCTTTGCCCCAGGTCTGAGGGTTGCCAGTGACTGTGCCAGTGGCCAAGAGAGAGTTTAGTTTAGGGCAGAGTGTAAGATCACAAAGCCTCCAGTTCCCACACAACCTCTCACAGAGTAAGCGTGCACATAAGAAAGCCAGAAAGCAGGGGTTTGCCCTTACCTTGGCCTTCTTTGGGGTCTTGATGGATGCAGGTGATCTTTGTAAACTGCACTTTGTCTCTCTGTAGCTGCCTCAGCAGATGAGAGCAAAGAGCAGGACATAGGTTTTCCAGCTCCACCAGAACAGCCACTGGCACAGAAAAAATATTAGGACAAAAGGGTGTATGCTCTCCTCCTCACTGAAAATAACTGTGGAAGAGACAGCCCAGCAACAGTAGCATCAGTGGAAAGCTTCTGTTTCAGGGGATAACTCACATCACAGGTATTAGGGACTGTGCACCCATATAGGGACATTTGTCTGCTGTTACTGGCTGGTCCAGAAACCCCATATGTTCTACCTGGAGAGGCCACTGAGGTTTATCTTCACGAGGATGAGCTGATCAGATATGAAGGGTTGAACATAAATGAAATGCAGCCTTTAGCCAAAATCCTAATGAGCCACAGCTGGCTGCTGGTCTGAAGGGCTAGTATGTGCACTAATTACATCATGATGAAGCATCCTCGCTGACATGTCACCACACTGCCATTAGAAAACAGAATACAACTATGAAAAAATGAATCTGCTAACTCCCTAATTCATCAGAATAAAGTAAATTACAGAAGCACCAATTACTCTTACAATACACAGAGATGTCCCTGAGCTCCAGCCTTATAATCATCTGCTGAACTGAGGCAGCTAGGAGTAAGGAGACACAAGAATCCACTGCTGGGTAAAGGAATACAGGGCATCAATTGTCTCCCATATGCAAAAGCGAAAACCAGAGAAAAAGGTCCCCAGTGATCTTGACTCTGGCAGCTGTGGCTATGTTTCCAAGCCAAACCTAAACTTCCATCCTCTCCCAGCCTGTGGCCTCCAAAGAGATGGTTTCACTGCTCCTTTTATTTTTTCATAGACTTGTGTAAGGCCTGTACTGAGAGATAAGAAAAGGTAATGGTCTAGAAAAGCTGCCTCTACAAAATGTAGTAACAGTGGCAGTTAATACTGGAACACCATCTACTGTCTAGTAAACATCTATTAACACATGTGTTAAGCACCTGTTTTGCATTCACACCAAAACCTCTCTCTGACCACCTTCCTCTGATCTGACTTTTCTGCCTGCCTCCTAGGTCTGGTCTCTGGTAGGAAGGATGGCCATCTTCTTAGATAAGGCATATATATGTGTGCCTCTGACAGAGGACACGGAGAAAGCAAGGTGGAGACAAGCTGCATTTGTTTGATCAGCAGGGAATGAAGCTGGACAGGACTGAAGTGAGGCAACCTTCCATTAAACACAATAGGTGTCTGATTAGACACAACAGCCCCACATATACAAGGACAATGGTATTGATCTCTCACCAAGACAGACTAATGTAAAAGCAAACATTTTCCAAAATTCTCTATGAGAAAAAGCAGCATTATTTCTCTTCATCTTCCTGCAGGGCAATGGCGAGGCAAGACAAGGAAAAAAAGAAAATCTTCCAGACCAGTATTTCAGACTTTCCACAAGTTCCAGCAAATATTGTAACACCAGTTAGGCTGGTTGCATCCATTAAAACTATTGTACTAGTTGCAGCAATACTTAACAATTCAAGACTTTTGACAATGACAGTGGTAAAAGTTTGAGAATGTAAAATAGAAGTTAGATTAAAGTGCCAGGAGTTAAGGTCTTAAATGTCAGCCTATAATGCTTATCTTTCACCTTCTGATTATAAAAAAATGGACAGGGGATAAAACAAGGTTATGGAGAAAGAAGAAAAAGAGGAGCAAAAGAAATCATGGCTACAAAAGGTTAAAACAACAAGTAAAACCAAAAAAAAAAAAAAAAAGTGAAAGAAGTATGACTTTTGACTACATACAACTACATAATACAGATAAAAATGTTGAAAGAAATCTATAGCTGCAAGAGAGGGGTGAAAGACTGATTTGTGAGGAAAAAAAGTATGGGAGAAGATAAAAGGGAGAGAAAAAATAAATAATGAATGTACAAAATGTGTTAGAAGAACAAATGCAGAAAGAAGAACCTAATTTGTGTAACATAACAAACAAATTTCAAGTTTTTAAAAATTAAATATTCTGCTAATCCATTAAGTCAGAAGTGTTTGCATTCAAATTCAGGTAGGACAGAAATCTAAGGTTTCCTCTCTCAAACATGTGTTTCACTGTCTACCACCTTCCAATTAAAATTTTAAAAACCAACAAATTTGGTTCTCAGGCCTTCTTGAAATTTTTTTTTTTTTTTTTTAACAAAGCTGCATCTGTGCATATGAGGCTGTGAAATGGCTGAGGTTATCATTCTGGGTTATTAGAGTGTGGACTCTCCAGGAAAACTCTAAAACATTTTCTGTAATATCTACCTTCAGCACAAGCATTACTGTCTGGAATTCTGTATGTGAGCATCAAGAAAGAGGTTGATTTTTTTCCCAGCACTTCTTAAGAGACAAAGTTCCTGGCCCATCTCACTGCCAGAAGAGAAGCTCTGTGCACACTCAGTGGGACAGTAACTCCTCCGTTTCACATTTAAGAAATTTAAGCTGCTCTTACAATTTCTATTTTGTTCTGTGAAACAGTTGGTTACTGTTGAAACAAGTGAGTGTTTTATAGTTGCCTTCTGTGGCTTTGACCCTTGGAGTGTATCTGGAGAACAAGATGATCCAAACTTGCTGTAGAAGAGAGTTGCACCAAACAGCCAGTATCCAAGATTTTCCAAACAAAAAAAAAAAATGTTTACAATTTTATTGGAAAAAGAAGGCATTTTGCTGCTCCTCCTGTTCTTTTCCCATGTGTTTCTGAAGACCTTCCTCTTAAATGCCATCAATAGCCTACTGGAACCTGTGCTTTTTTGGCTGCTGGTCCAGAAACATCACAGGAATTTGTTGGGCTGTCTCTGAAAGTGCCGACAGAAAACAGGGATGAGAGGGGTAGAGGGTAGCTGCAGAAATTCGAGGTCTAGGACAAAAAACCTCATCTCTCTCTATCAGATGAAGGCAGAAGAGTAATGCAGTAATTTGGCATTAATTCAATGTGGCTGAGAGCACCTCCTGGGAAACTTTCTGAGATCAGAGCTATGTGGTACTTGACACAGTTTTTTTTCTAAATGTATTTTATTATGCTGTAAATGAAATCTATTTAGTTTGGAAGTATAACTATACTGCATAATCTTCCAAATAAATGCAATGGGTTTTCTTTGTTTGGGAACTAGATTTCTATTAAAATGAGACATTTTTGAAGCTCAGAGTATGTCTTTGTCCTCTCTTACTCTCTCTTGAAAATACTGATGCCATGACTCTTCAGAGAGCACTTTTTTGTGTAAAGCAGCACCAGAAAATAATCTTACCAGAAAAAGGATGTAGAGATTTAGACAAGAGCTATTTGGGGGCTTAACTGATTGTCAGCAGCTGCAGCAGCACAAAATGCAAAACCTCTTGTCAAAAGAAAGGTTATCTGAAGGCGGCTGGGTTTAGAGAAGAACGTCTCTGCCTTCTTCAGCCACCCTCACACGCCATTGTGGCACGTACAGTTCTAGATAGATGTTGGCTTCTTCAGATAGCACATCTATCATCATGCCAATCAGAGCAATCAGTGACATCTTAGTTATCAATAATTCTGTTATTCAGGGCAAAGCATGTGCAGTTTCAGCTGCTTTGAATCAAGAAGTGGCATCAAAAATATGCCTTAGATCAAAAAATTGTTTGGGGATGATGGAATGCATGAACACCATCACATTCTCCTAAAGTATCACACACCTGAATATGATTAACTACTATTTGATTGACATAATTCCATAAGGTTATTGCCCATAATGACATAAATTGAAATTATGTAGTAATTTGATGTGAATATGATGTACTAGGATTTTTAATTTTAAAATTTAGATAACCAAATATTTGGCTAGCTACAAGTGTCCCTGTCTACACTTCTGAATAATGATTTTGACTTTTAGTCCAATTATATAGTATGAGATTACCATGTGAAATTGATGCCAGCAACACTTTCCTCAGCTTATCCTCACTGTGCTTAGGGCTATGATATTTCAGAAGTAGTGGCTTAATTTTGTAACCTCATGCCCTTGGGACACTTACAGTTATAATTATGTAGCCTAATTAAATAACAAGGACTGGATTTCTAGATGACGTAAGATATTTATTCATCCTTATGCAGTAGTTTTCATCATAGAATCATATCAGAGACTGGCTAAAGTTGAAAGAAAGACAATCCACACCTCCCACCATGACTGGGGACACCTTCCACTAGACCAGGTTGCTCAAAACCCCATCCAACCTGACCTGAAACACTTCCAGGGATGAGGCATCCACAACTGCTCCAGGAAAACTGCTCCAGTGTCTCACCAGCTCACAGTAAAGAACTTTTTCCTATTATCTAATTTAAGCTACTGACTTTCATTTTCAGGCCATTACACCGTCTCCTATCACTCCATGCCTGTGTAAAAGGTTCTTTTCCAGCTTTCCAGTAGGCCCCCTTTAGGTGCTGGAATGTCACTGCCAGGTGTTCATGGAGACTTCTCTTTTCTAAGCTGAGCAAACCCAGTTCTCTCAGCCTGTCTTCATTGCAGAAGTTTGTCCCCATCACCAACAAAGATGTTAAAGAGCACTGACTCCCAAGAAATATCACAGGTCAATAGTCTCCATTTCAACATTGAGCTGCTGAGTTCAGCTCTTTGAATGCATTCACCCAGACATCTTCTTATCCACCAAGTGCCCATCAAAGCCATGGCTCTCCAGTTTAAAGATGCTGTGCAGGACTGTGCCAAATGATTTGCACAAGTCCAGGTAGATGATGTCAATTGGCCTCCTCTCATCTGTTAGTGCTGTAATCCTGTTTTTGAAGGCCACCAAATTTGCCCAGACATGATTTTCTGTCTGTGAAGCCATGATGGCAGTCACAAACCATTTTTTTACATAGTGTTTCCTTTTGCATCATTCTGGTGCTTGCATTCCATCTCCGGTGTGGATAAACTTACGTACTTGCAGAGTGAAGCACTCAATGTGACGATGGGAGATCTATGTCTTTGACGAAGAACTGGATACCAAACTACTGAAATCCCAAAGTACACAGTCCATATTCAGTGGTGCTTGCTCAGGGTGTGCACTTGAGTGAGGACTTGACATGGTAGACAAACACAGATTGCCATGAAGTGATCAAATATTCCCTCAGAGGTGTCTGTGGGCAAGCAGTTGTGGGGTAGAGCCTCACTACAAAAGCATGTGGTTATTTTCTCATCCCCAAGGGCATCGTGGGTGGAGTGGTGGGAAGAGCTGGTATTGCAGATCCTTTGCCTATGTTCTCCCCAAAGGAGCTGGTGGGGACTCCAGAGACAGATAAGCACGTGGTGCTGAGGGTTGGTTAGGCAGATGATCTGTCTCACAGGCTCACAATGGATACAGAAGTCTAAGGACTGTCATTTTGTTCCCACGGTGACACTGCATGTACTAAGTTAAAGATCAATGCAAGCTTCTTCTCAAAATTGTTCAGTGAGCTTGGGTTTGTCTTAGTACATTCACCTCCTTCTCATTGTTCTCATGGACATCTGACAGCAGTCTGCCTCTGTTTCCATGACATAGGTCACAGTATGTGTCATGGGGAGAGAAGTATAGGACATAGTACAAAAATAGTCTTTTAGTTATTCTTCAGGAAGATCATGTTTGTTATGTGAGTTTCTCAGCTCTCATAGGAAATTGCTGGGTTTTGTTTTGTGTGTTTGTTTTGTTTTTTTTATGAGTACATCTGCTTAGCATCTGAATTTCTAAATAACAAAATTAAATAAAGCACAAGGTTAACCCGTGTGAGGCTGTAAGTGTGTGGGTCTTTACGAAGTGAATTTTGAATTGCTTCAGTTCTGCTCTGTAGCAATGACTATTTCCATATGACTCTTTATATATGATCTGAAAACACAGGAATGTGGAAGTGAGATCAGCATGATCTGCAGCTTTATACCTCTCTGTCAACTGTACTTCAAAATGGTTAGCTTTACAGAGATATCTTCCTCAGCTGAAGAGAGAATAAATGATCAGTAAATAGAAATAACTGTAGGAAAAAATGCAAGTAACTATTTCTTGGGACACACATAAACTGGTAATTGAGCTACACAATCTCAAAGCATGAGTTTGCAGATAGCACTAATGCTACTGCTGCTGTTTGGAAGATGACACTTCCATGTCTGAACTCTCTCCATGCAAAGCCGAGGTTTCTCTGGGCTGTTCATCCAGTCGCTGTGGGGCTGCTCTCTGATCCTCTGTGGGGTGACAGACACCCAGCCACAGGTTCACAGCCCACAGAGAAACCATGGAATCACAGCTGAGTTGGAAAAAACCCACCAGGATCCCAGAGTCAAAACCCTGGTTCTGCATACAACAACCCACAACACTTCCCTGCCTGTCTAGTCTGAGGCTGGCAGATCCACAGCTGCCTGTGGCCTCCCTGGTCAGAAGCTGGAATGTACACAGTGATTTTTAAGCAAATGCATGGACCAAAAATGCATCAAAAAAAAACCCCTAATAAATTATATACTCCTAAATTTCAGGATTATTTTGGTTTTTAACACATCATTAACATATTTTTCCTTGTGGATTTCTTAGGTACTTCTGCATTAGGAAACACTGCTGGTGAGCATGTCAGACTTCAGATTCTAGCTGATATAAACTAAGGCATCTTCACTTACAATGTAAAGTTTCCATGACCATATAAACTAATAGAAAATGTGGTCCATGAAATGTAGAAGGAAAAGCTGACAATGCACTACAATGCATGTACCTTTCAAAGAGTCTCTAACATGACTTATGTACTACAAGTTACAAGAAGTCCCCATTAACTCCTACCTATCCAATAAAGTACTAAGACAAGTTATTTAATTACTTTTATCAGACTGCAAGTTTTCACAGGGAATAATTGGCACTGGCAAGCAGCAAATATCACCCTTGACTTCTTTCTAGGACTCAAGCCAGTGACATATTTCACTGACTTCTGACACCAGACCTCAAGACTTAAACCTTCATGACAGCTCTGGGGAATAAAATAACTGATACCTTAGAGTTCACTGAGTAAAAACATTCTCTCCCAAATGTAATACCAGACTGAGCAAAATTCTCACTGAGAATTGTCATTGAAGATGAGAATTTTGCATGTCCGTCTATGAAGCCTAATTCTCACTGAGAATTGTCATTGAAGATGAGAATTTTGCATGTCCGTCTATGAAGCCTAATTCTGGACCACTTGTAAGTAACTTAAAGTACCATCTCAATTCTAAGAAGCAATGATAACACTACATCTTAAAAAAGAGAAAAATGAAGAAAATCTCATCTTATGTGCAGACTTGGAAAAACCCCTAGAGACATATTACTCAATCCCTATGTCCAGGATCTTAATACACCACAAAATGATGTGGGGGAAAGAATTTCCTGTTACTTTCATCTGTGTGTACATATGTAGAGTGTAAAAAAGTTCAGTTTAGTATTACATAGCAGCCCACTTAATAAGTGCACCTATACTAAAATGAAACTTCATTTTTATTCATGTCTGCTCTCCAGGCAGGAAATTCTAACACAGGAATTCTTATTTTGATTTCTTTGTGTACGTGCAAGTTCTGATTTTTATCTTGGAGATCGTAATAATGTTCAGCAAAAAACTTACCTATTTTTCTTTATACTCTGGTTTGTAAAGTACACTAAATTCTGCAGGAATCCCTCAGGACCTACTAGGAATGAGAAGCATTTTGTTTTTCCAGATGGTCATGTAAAGCTTGTTCTTTATTAATTATTGATGATCTTTAGATTCAATCACAGAAAGAGATGCTCATAAGTTCATGATTCTTTTTGGCTAAACTGTAATGATTCGTTTCTACACAAGAAAATTGAGCTACCACACAGGGATACAAGCCCCTTGAGCTCACTGTGGAGTTTTTATATGGGGACATGCATCTTGATGAGCATCAGTCAGGGGTTTCTAGGCCAAGAGCACTCCTTGAGATTCTGCTTGAGTCTGTGGAGTGCACCAGGGGCTGCTGGATCCCCTCTTACTCTATGAACGGGACTGTGCATACTCTGTTTGCCTTGTATACTCCAGAGAAACATTCAGCTGCCTTCTTTACTCACTAGAACTTCCTCCAAATTCCATTTTCCTTTTGCTTTCCTTTCTCCCTGTCTTCTAGGTGCTGCTTTGATATGACATTTCCCTGCAGTCATCATCTAATCTCTTTGCCCTCTGAGTGTTGAGCAAGTGAATATAAATGACAGGCTGGCCTTTGTGCAGGCTCACTTTGCTGTAAAAGAAGGAATATGAGAAAATAACACTGTAGATGTTCTCATTACAGCCAGGAGACTTTGGGACTTACTCTTTAAGATCATTGTCTAGCCTGACTGAGTCTGTCACCTTTTCTTACACATACACACGTATTATTAGAGACATTTGTCTATAGAAAGTTGTCCAGACCCCTGTCCAACAGCTGGCACTTTGCAGCAGCAGTCACTAAAGGCCTCAAGCCTGGTAAATAATTTTTAAATATTTCCATGCAGGCTTGCCAGTTTGTTTGAACCTTTCAGCTGATTCAGCATTGGAGCAGTGATTAATGGTTTGCTTATTTTACAGACTAACAGCCCAAAAGCCAATTGCCCACTAATATTTCCCTGATGAGCACAGGCTTATTTCTGTGTTGTAGTAAGTTGCTGAGAAACTAAACTCCTGCATTCCCAGACTGTTCATGATTTTGGTAACAACTGCATGAAATGGCATGCCTATTATTGTATTTAAACTTAGCATACAGCCCTTTATTTATTTTATATATGTTTACTTACCATAGGTCATAAAGTTCACTGAAAAATTACCCAGAATTTAATTTCAGCGTAAAAATAATTTTGAAATCAAATTCATTGGGGAAAAAATAAAAAAAGAGATTGTTTCATTTAAGGACAAAAGTGATGGAGG
>VXBN01006449.1:337993-380875 GCA_013397395.1 Sinosuthora webbiana
ACAGTTTGTACAAGAAAGTATTACTTTCCCAAATAAATAATTTTCTCCATATATTTTTTAATTCAGTAGTATTAAAATGATTTGTTTCTGCTTTCCAGATATTTAAAGTCTTTCACTGTACAAATGCAGACTAACCTGTGCTACAGAAGGTGGTTTTGAAGTTCATTCTAAGGAATGAGATAAAAATGTGGTATGGTAAAAGCATAGAGATTTTCCCTTTTCATCTCTTCCAGAGCAGAAAATGAAAATTTACTTATATGCTAATCCAGTGTTTTCAGGGTTTGAAGAAAAAAATTTGACTTTCTCTGAATAAATGCAAAGAGAAATATAGTACTTCAATTTTGAACCCAAACAGAAAAAACGGGAGGAGGGACTGGGTCTCATTATTTACAATTTTGTTCTTTTTTCAGGTTCCTTTGTGTATAAAGAACTTCGAATTTCTTAGAAGGTAATAGCAATACCGAAGGTCCATTTTAAATGCATTTGTAGCACAAAAGGGCTGGGAGGGTGTCAGGCTGGGGGGGTTTGTAAGGTTTGGTTTTTAAAGATCAGCTATTTAGGCTGTAAATCAAGTGTGTGCTTCCTAGAACTGTCATTTCAAAGGACAGGGATGACAAAAAAAAAGCTGCAAATCTCTCTGAAAACTCACAGGCTACATGTTTTTCATATTTAAACTTTTATCCTGATTATCCAAAAAATCACTGGTGGAATTTTTGGACCACTCTCCCCTCCATTACTTTCTCATCTTCCTCCCTTTTTATTAAGGCTGATGAATTCAAGTCCATACATTTCAATGCTCAGAAGAAGCACAGCCTAACAGGATACTTACTGCCATCAGGTCTTTCCATAAACTCAAGGGAACTGAAGTATTCCACACTTTGGAGAAGTGGGTTCATTGCTACAGCAGGGCCAAGAGGAGTCCCACACTAATGAAATCTCAATTCACTCAGGCCTGTTGATCACCTCAGCCATGGAAGAATCATGGAATGTCATTTGCCTTGAGAGAAATACTTCAGTCATGCCCAAAGCTGGCACAGAGCAGACAGCTGAAAACTCTAGGCAGGCAGGGTTTTTTCCTAGGAGAAAATTGCAGAATCGTAGGATTATTTAGGTTCAAAAAGACCTTAAAGATCATTGAGTCCAGCCACTAACTGAGCAGAGTCATGTCCACTACAAAACCATGTCCCTAAAAGCCACATCTAAACATCTTTTAAATATCTGCAACAATGGTGATATGTACTTCCAACCATTTTACTGGGCAGACTTTTCCAGTGCTTGAAAATATTTTTGGTGAAGGATTTTCCTAATAGCCAATATAAATCTCCTTGGTGAATTATCGAATGATAAATCGTTATGATTGGAAGGGACATTGAAGATCATGTAGTTCCAATACCCCTGCCTTGGATCATGATCATTCACTAGATCATGTTGTTCAGGGCCCCATCCAACCTGTCTTTGAACACTTCCAGGGTAGGGCATTCACAGTATATCTGGGCAACTTGTCCAGTGCTTCATCACCCTCTGAGTAAAAATTTCTTCCATTTTTCCAACCTAAAATTCCTCTCTTTTAGTTTAAAACTATTGCCCTTTGTCCTGTTACTATCTACCCGCACAAAAATTCCCTCTCCCTCCTTTTTATGTCTCCCCTTTAGGTACCCAAAACTCATGTAGTCTCCCTGATGCCTTCTCTTCTCCAGGCTGAACAACTCTAGCTCTCCCAGCCTGACTTTCTCTAACAAAGGTGTTCCATCCCTCATCTTCATGCCCTCCTCTGGACCCATTGTAGCAGGTCCATGCTTTTGTTGTGCTAAGAGCCCCAGGGCAGGATGCAGCACTCCAGGTGGGGTCTCACAAGGACAGAGTAGAGGGACAGAATCACCCCACTTGTTCTGTTTGCCATGCTGCTTTGGATGTAACCCAGGACACAACTGGCCTGCTGGGCTGGGAGCTCACACTGTTGGCTTGTGTGCAGCTTTTCAGTGACAAGAACCCCCAAGTTCTCTCCAGCAGGGATGTTCTCAACGAATTCTTCCAATTTGCGCTCATGTCCAAGATTGCCCTGACTGAGGTGCAGTCCTTTACTTGGACTTATTAAACTAAATGAGGTACTTGTGGGTCCACTTCTCAAGCTTGTCCAGGTCCCACTGGATGGTGTCCTCTCCTGTTAACTTCACCACTCAGCTTCATGTCATCTCCAAACTTGCTGAGAATGTACTCAATCCCACTGTCTGTGTCACTGAAAAATGTATTGAAGAGCAACTGTCCCAAGACAGAGCTCTGAGTTCTGTGGACAGAGTAATTTACCACAAATCTTTGGCTGTGTCCATCCAGCCAATTCCTTATTCCCTGAATAGTCCATCCACCAAATCACATCAAAAGTCTTGCAGAAATATAGATAGATGATGTCTGTTGGTCTTTTCCTGTCACTGTTGCTGTCACTCTGTCCTAGAAGGACACCAGGCTGGTCAAGGATGATTTGCATTTAGTAAGCCAGTGCTGCCACAGTGGCTGCCTCAAGTCACCTCCTTCTCTTTTATGTGCCATAGTACAGCTTCTAGTAGGATCTGGTCCGTAATCTTCCCAGCCACAGAGATGGGGCTCCCCTCATCTGTGGTTCTTCAGATCTTCTTTTCTTCTCTTTTTAAAAATGGGAGCAGTGTTTCTTTTTTTCCAACTAGCAGTGACTTTGCCCTGGCTTTTCAAATATGATGGAGATTGTCTTGGTAACAACATCAGTCAGTTTCCTCAGGACTCTGGAATGTATCTCATCAGTTCCCATAGACTTGGGGCTATTCAGCTTCATCTAGTGGTCCTGAACCCACTCTTCACTTACATTTGGAGGGACTTCAATGCTCCTGCACTCACCCAAAGGATCAGGGACTCAAGAGACACAGGAAGCCTGATTGCCAGTGAAACTGAGGCAAAGAATTTAGTGCCTCAGTTTTCTCCATATCTGTTGTGACTTCTTTGAGGTAATTTTTTATTGTACTATCTCTTGCTACCTGGGGAAAGAGGCAAGCTTCCACCCCCCTACAACATCCTCTTGGCTACTTGTAGAGAGTGATACGGGAACTGATAAGCTAAAATCTGGAAGTCATGGGAGTGTGACATGAAGAGTCTCTATGCAGCACCACTTAGCAGCTATAGCACAGATAATCAAGGAATTAGTGGGTTAATTACAACTGAATCACTGACTGTAAAATGACACACCACCAAAACCAAAGAGTGCCAAGTGGACTGATTTCCAAAAGTTGCAAATTTCTAGGAACTCAGTTTCTGCAAAGTGTCAGAAAAACAGAAACTGGGGAAAATAGGGACATTCCAGACTTTAAATCTTCTGGAATTGTTAGCCGTCTATTCCCAGAGAAATGGATGAGTCACTTATAAGTTGTCATCTGCTCCACAACCCCATCACTACCACAGCCCTTAAGAAATGAGCAAGTTAGTAATAAATTCTGTATTTTAAACAGGAAATGATTCTTCAGCTGGGGATGTCTGAAAAAGAAACAAGCTGCTGTCTTCCAACTGGCATGTAGTGAAATGATTGTGCTCCTCAGTCAACCCTAGAGAAGTTTAATGGCTTGACTCTGCTGACTTAGTGTCGTAATGAGTTCTATTGGGGCAGGGGCAGGTTGTGAAGTAAATGTTTTACAACTGAGATGGAGTTGAGGCTGAGTTTGGACTCTAGGGTGTGAAGGGAAGTATCAGGGACACTGACCTGGTTTCTTCTGAGGTTTCTTTTGCCTTGCTATAGTTACTGACTGCAGCCTGCAGCCTCTCTGCTCCTGATGCACCAAGGAACAGCAGACCAGCCATGTAAGGCAAAGGCCATGACCATACTTAGGTCAACGGAAAGCAAAGCAATTTATGAAAAATTCCTTCCTCTGCCTTGTCTTCTCTTCCAAAAACTTTGTGCTTTCCTGACATACAGATTACAGGAAAACAGAAAGGATATATCAACACTGTCAGTGGGGTAAACAGATTCTAACAGAAGACAAGGTAGGGGATAGAGACAATCATTTGATTATGTGGTAAATAATAGTTCTGCAAATGATACATGTCTGCTATCAATTAAAAAGGTCAGAGGTGGAGTGAAACAGAGCAATTTCCTTGCTTCTAAATAGTGGTGGCTTAAACTAACCTTGAACCTAATCTCTCTCATGCACAAACCCTGTGTGAAACAGTAAGTGTTTTGAGGTGGATTGAGCACCATCCTGTTACGTCTGCAGAGATGGGTCTTTTCTCTGCTTGGGTTAAATTCCCTCAGGGGAATACAATCATCAGTCATTCAGCAGCTTTACAGACTGGGAGATACATTCTGCTGATTTTGCCTAGGAGTGATTCTTTGTTAGGGACTTTTCACTCAGCCTAACACTTAGATGTTATGCCATGTCAATGTGGACCCTTCTGAATCTTTTCCTGGGTGATAACTTGCAAGTCTTTAGAGTATGCTTGTGTCTTCCAACAGTTTGACGCTGAAATGATGACAAAATACTAGTAATAGAAAATTAGCTCAAATATATTTAGGCATTGGTGAGACGTGAGTCTAATTTTTTTTTTTTTTTTNCTCTCATTTGAAAAAAAACCCTAAAACCCAACAACGAAAACAACCAACCTAAGATTTGCTTTTGGAACTGACAAAATACTTGTTTCGAAATGCATCTTTCACCAGTTAGAAAGGTGTTAGACCAAATTCCATAACAGCCATGTATATCCAAATTTTAAGTAAGAGAGAGACCTTTTTGACAAATAAGGTGATTTATAATGGGAACAAAACACTATGCGATGTGATGGATTCTTAATTTCTGAAAACTCACAGTCAAAAGTGAATTCAAAATACAAGATTTAATTGAATGCAAACTGAATCTTAAAATGGATGAAATATCACAGCTTGTGATAAAAAGAGTAGGAGCCCAATGGTTCCTGGTGGCCTGAAAATCTGTAATGGAGCACAATATTGAAAGATGCTAGTTTTCTTAAAATACTACCAAGTCTGCTTCAGCTACCTTTGCTGTCAGTAGTACATGACCAACTCGGCTCCCTCTACAGACTGCAGCATTTTATAATGGAGGTTCTCCCTGAAAACTTGTCAGCAACAACGGTTATTTTTTTTCTCTTTTACTCCTTTTACTTCACATTTTTCTCTATTATCTTACTGCATTTGGACATGCTTTTAGACTGCTGTTAATATTGTTGCTCTTTCAGTATTCATCTATGTGTAAGGTTCCTATGGCCAAAGTTTTTGCTCAAGCTTTTACCTTCTTTCTAAATTGGTAACATTTATTGACAAGTTTGGGCATGCTACTGCTAATCTTTCTTTTCTGACAGCAATACTTTGCCAATGACAGTAAAATTTTCTGGTTCAGGAATCTTTAATGTGAACCCACTTATTCAGTCCAACAGACTAATTGCATAAAATCCCCTCCTAGACAATTGCCTAGGTCTAAACCACATCTGTAGAGAGCAGAGCTGAGTCCTGAAAGAAGAAATAATTCAACGATGATTAGTTTTCATTTATTTTTCAATACTCTCTCTTTCACTCAGTCCAAAAAAAAACCCCTCAACCTTTATAAACTCCTGAGTAAACTCTGACTGGTTGCTTCTCAGAATGTTTTTATCTTGTGTTGTGGGAAAATAATCTGTGGTTTTGTATTTGAGTAGAAACTTTTTGATAAGTGCTCCCAAGCTGGGATTTTTAAACACACACACGCACATATGCTCTGCTTTCTGCTTCATCACTTTACTCTGACAGTTCTGGAACAACCAGGCTGTAGGTGATCAAAGCTTGTGACACAACACTTCATGGAGACAGGTGGGACAGATTAGAGATAACTGTCACAGTTCTGTGGAACTGCACAGGCAGCTGCATCCCTCTGACATTTCCTCTGCCTTTAATTTTAACAGTACTTTTCCCAAGCAAGTTTGGAATTGCTTCAGTTTATGTTGATGGCTATGCAAAATTTTTTTTTTCAAGTACAACTTCATTACCTGCATTTAGATTTCATTAGAAGCATGACCTGGAGCCATTGCTTGTACATTTTCCTATTTGCATAAATCACTCAAATGAGCTTCTGCAATACACGTTTCCAAATAACACCATGAGAATCTCACAGTTTCTCATGAAGTCAGTTGAGACAAAACACAACAGCTTTTGAGGAATGCTAGGGAAGGAGAAAAGAGATACAAGTACAGGAAATAATGACTAGCTTAATGAAGACATAGAAAGAAGTTCTCATCATGTTTTCTTGTAATATCAATGTGGGCAGGGTAGTTACTTTATAAACATAATTGAACAAACTGAAAAATCATGAGAAAGGTTTTAACACTCACAAGACAAATTGAATCCATGCATTTCACTTTAAAAAGTTATACTGAAACAAAGAGCTTAGCAGGATAAAAAGCTTGAATTAAATAGTCATAGCATGTTAGGAAAAACTAACCACAATTTTTCCTGTGACAGAAACTCTCCTGAATGAAGTGATAACGCAGTCTAGAACACCTGAAACTACAGAGTACTTTAGAATGGTGACCACTTTAAATATTAAGAGTAATGTTCTTGTTTGTAATTTTCATTTCCAAGTTTGAAGTGAAGTCCAAAAATTAATGAAAAATCTGTGTGTTCTTTGATATATATCATCAGCTGCCAGCTGTTGCCTTGGATCCCTTTTGCACAATCTATTCTTCTGGGGGTAGGGGTAACTGCTACTCTTCTTCAAGAAGCAGGACTGCTACTGCTACTCAGGGTGGCACCAGTTATGCTGAGGTCTAGGTATCCATTTGGTCAGCTAAATTACTTAAAACTGAATCAAATGCATACCCACAAACTGCTTAGCAGCACTTCATTGAAAACCCAACTCTACTGAAGGCAAGAGAGATATAAAGAAAAAAAATGTCTTTTCCAAAGCCAAGGATAAACACCTTCAAAGCCTGTTCTTACAAACATCAGTCTAAGAATTGCACCTCAAATACATGTGGTTTCAGTTTTTCTCAACACAGGTAATTTCTTTGCAATAAGTTTTTTCCTCTCTGGCCTCACTGCCACAACTGTCTGCAAAGAGGCTGATATTGGAAAGCAAGGCCTGTGTTGTCACTGTATGTCAGATTTCCTTAGCTTTGCAGTGTGTCCACCTGATGTTCCTATACTTGTGGAAGTAGAAGTGACTTTGAACAAGGCTGGTTTTGCACTTGCCACAATTTTCTGTGGTAAACAGCTTGGCTGAGAGCAGCTGTTGAGTAGAAGAAGTGACAGTGGCTTGATCCACACAGCTGCCACTGACCACTGATAAATTCAGTGCAGAAGAAAGGCTGAGTAAAACATGTAGAGCCACAAATACAGAAATGAAAGTACAAGTGGGTTTTTCAGATGTCTTTGGGGACTGCTAGATGTGAACAGTTTTCCTTTCTGTCATGCAATTTAATGTGGAACAATGTATGGATATTTTCAAATTGTGCTTCCCAGAAATCATTTTGTAAGTGTTGACTTACAAGTTGGGGGTAAATAGAACAACTTGTCACTTTGCAGTAAGCTAACACCCAGTAGCATAACTTTCAGTAAATGTCTATAAAATATTATTATGGATGCAAGTTAATATAGAAATGGCAGAGCAGTTGTGTTTCATTTAGTATTCACACAGTTGTTAATAATCAGAGACCAGTTTTCCTCACCACTAGTTCTATGACAAATGTGGTTATCTTTTAAACACGTGTCTTTAACTACAAGACAGCATATATCTGTAAAGGAACAGAGGCAGATCCCCTTAGAGATGAAATGCAATATCCCTTAAGGGAAAAATTAAATGTCATCAAATGGAGATTTTTAATTGCCATAATGCTAAACTACAGATTCTAGACAGGTGTCACTTTCTACTGAATTATTTTGAAATTTAATGTAAGAGACAATTAAAGAAAAACCCCTTAGAAACATTCATCAGTATTTTGTGTAGGGGGTTTTCTGTATTTTCTTGTCAGTCATATCATAGAATCATTGAATCATAGAATCATAGAATCACAGAATCATAGAATCATAGAGTGGCCTGGGTTCGAAGGGACCTCAAAATTCATCTAGTTCCAACACTCTGGCTATGGGTAGAGACACCTCCCACTAGACCAGATTGCCCAGAGCCCCATCCAGTCTGGCTCTGAAACTCCCAGGGAGGTGGCATCCATCATTTCTCTGGGAAAATACCACCTAATAATTTAATCCTCCAGTCATCTTGCATCTCATCCTCTTAGAAAACATCTTTAAGTATGGATATCTATTCTTCCTCTAGTCTTCTGAATTTATCTCTCTGTCCATTTTTTTGCATGGTCACAGAGTGGATATCAGTAGCGCTAGGACTTCCACAGGAATGTTGATGTCCTTTAGGAACTGAAACAGGAAAATTACACGACCTATTCCCAATTCATTACTATTGAAGAGCTGGAGCACATTTTCCAGTGATGACATCTTTGACATGGGCAGTTTATTTTTTCTGAAAATTGAAGAAGTGGCTTAGATATAGGAAGACAGTTTTTTTATTCTTGTTCTCCAGTCTAGTTTGCTGAATTAAACACTGTGAGGTTTGCTGGTCTGGTGTAACTTGCAACTTTTCAATACTGGGTAATCTGCAGTGAAAAGAAGGGAGACATTATCCTGAATAAAAAGTCATCTTGTAGTTTTTATCAATAGATCAAAAGACTGCAAAGTAAAGTTGACAGGTAGTCTTGATTTGACTGAAGATACGATTTTCTGATTTGAAAAACAAATGCAAAGGCATAGAAAGTTAGCTTTTTATCCTGCCTAACAAGGTATAAAGGATCTTGTTTTGTAACATTTTTGATTGCAGAATGTCTATACAATATACTAGAGTGTGCAATTTTAAAGGTAGGCACAACTTAAAAAGCAAACATGCTTACAGAGGTAAGGCCTTATGTGGTTAGGGGGTCCTTTTCTTTTTAAATCATCACAATGGGCTAAACCATCTATCAGATAAATCAGAGACACCACTCTATCAAATATAATAGTTGACCTTACAAAAACCTATCTCCTCCCAGGGATTTTGTTGCTCTCATATGGTCAAACCATTGATGTTATTCCCAGGTTATTCACAGAGGAAAAAATCCAAAAGGCTCTTTGAGGATAAAGCTGAAAGGGCCTTTGCTGCATCATAGCAGACACTGCATCCAAAAGCAATGCTCATCTGCTTGTTCTAGAATGACAGCTTGTCCCAATCTAACACATGTTTTTCCATAGTGTCCATGAACTGAATTTTAGTATGTGGATTATGTCAACTTTACTCACACTCCAGTGAATAAATTCCAGTCCAGTAGTTGTCAGGTATTAGCCAAAAGAGGATGATTTTTCAGTTGGACTGTCACTGGAGCCAGAAAAGAAATTTGTAGTTACAAGCTGACCAAAAGACTCCAAGGGACAGGAAAAGATCCTTGACTTTCATTGGTTTTCTTTCAGAGGTGAGCCTTAGTGCCTGGCCCCAGATGGAGATCTGACATCAGAATTAGAAATTAATCTTTTCTGGAGAGGAAATCTGTGGGAGGTGGGTAGCTCTTAAGGTACTCCTGGGGAACCTGAGGTCTTCTGCTGACGCAGTATGCTTGAGGCTACTTGCACTGGCATTTTATCTTCACTGCAGCTCATTCACCACCCTGCATGTGGCGTCCTCAGATTTCAGTCTCCAGACTTAAATATAGAAGGACAGATATGGGAACATTTGCTCTGCTTCCTGGAGCAGCTTATCATTAATGAGATGATGTTTTCTAACCAATGCCATCTGCGTGCATAGTCCATTTTACTTAGGTTTTGTAAGATTACAGTCTCCTGAGGAAGCCCGTCCCTTGTTGATCTTCCAGAGTTCTCTCATTTCAAAAGAAAACGTCCTCTAAGATGCACCAATAATCCATGCTTCATCCTTTTCTAGGGAAAGTAAGCTTTAAAACCCATGGTAGTTAAACTTGTTTCTGTTGTATTCTGTCAGACTACTGAAATATCTTCTGAAGAAAATGAGTGGACTCATAAAGATATTTTATAATCCCAAACCATTCCATCACTGCAAATTAAAAAAAAAATTCCTGTGGTCCTCAACTGTTATTCCTGCAGTAGTTCTCAGACTGGCCAGTAAGCACACTCTTCTGTGCATGCTTTTAACCTAAATATTGTTGATTTTAGCATGAACTCTACCTTGACGTAATGGACAGTTTATAAGCAGCAGTGTAGTAGATATTGTTCACTTAAGACGTTTTGGGAGAACTGACATTCTCTTTCTTAAAAATGACCACCAGCAGCCTAAACATGATTAAGAGTGAAACTCTAAGTATTCAAATAAATCAAAAATATATAATGTATCTAGTATATTTGTAAGTGGCCTGGAAGTACTGAGCAACAGAATACTTAATCGGATGAGACTCTGCTCATATTCTCCCAGCCTGTAGCAGTTCCTTTAGGGGCTTTCTCACCTGCACAGGCCTTAGCTTTAACATATTTTGAAGCCTGGCTGTCTGTTCTGCTCTCAGGTTCTCTGTTTCCCTCAGGCTGCAGAAGGTGCAGCATGCCAGTCTTCACTCAGCTCTTCTTCTGCTGCTTCTGTGGAAACTTGAAGGCTTTGCCACTGGCACTGTGCTACAGAAAAGGTCATGCAGGGTATTTGATTGCTTTGTTCTACCTTCCAGACACTCAGAGAGTTTGCAGAAGGCACTTGCTTCTTCACACAGGTAATAAATAAGGTGCTTTTAGGAACAGTGGGGTGGAAGGTTGGGGCCCATAGAGGGGATCTCACAGGAGAGGAGAACCATTGGTGGGAACATGCAGCTGGAGCCAGAGGGAGGGCTGAATCCTGTGGTGATGATCACAGCAAACTCAGTGAGGTCTGCTCCAAACTCCTCACTTGCATGTCTCAGGAAGTATCTAAACCACAGCAAAGCAGGAAGCTAAATGCAGCACTTGTAACATAGAAAGAGGAAATACTTAAAAACATTTAAAAGCATAGTTAAACAAATTAATGGAAATAATATTCTGAAGTAAAATTTATGCATGTGTGAATGTTTCCATGACAGATTAGCTCAGTTTGCAGACCAAAGATTGAGGTTTTCAGCTTCAAGTGATACTGGGGCTTGACAACAAACCTACATCCTTTTTTCCAGTTGATATCCTTGTCAGAAACAACATGAGCTCAGTTATCCAAAAGGATGGCACATGTTGGTGGCAGCTCATAAGATGAGCTCAAGACACTTCTTGGCTGATTTAGTTGCAGGTAGCAATTTTTGTTAGAAAATTTTAGAGATGTGATATGGGAAAGTGCAATGAGGAGAAGACAGGAGGAAGAGCAGACAGAAGCCACTGTTACTCATCTGCTTCTGCAGATGATAACTGACAGACCAGTAAGGTCTCACAACTTCATGGCTCTGGGGAGTATTTAACTAGTGGAAAAAATGGGAGAATTGGGTTCACTGATACAGTATTCTGGACACAACAGCAGCAATATTACATACATCTCAGTTGTATAAGATTTTTACTTTTATTTATTATATATCCCCCTGTCCTTTTGCATTTGCACTTGGGTACTTGTGTGTGCTGAAACACAGCTGAAAGTTCAAGGCCTTACTTTCGCTGTGGAGTTAAAATCAAATTATCTCTACTCCTGTGGATTTATAACATATTGCAAAGGGGCTATGTTTTGAAATTAAATAGAAAAGAACTGATTGTATTTAATTCCTGAATATAGGATCCTTTTTTGGTATTTCATAGGAAAGAAAGTTTTAATGGTGAGAATATTCATTCACTGAAACAGTGTTGCCCAGGGATGTGGTGGGGTTCCATCACTGGAGGTTTTCTAGATGTAGCTGGACAGAGTGATGGATAATCTCATCCAGGCTGCATCTCCCATAAAATGTTGGACCAGGCAACCTTTTAAGATCCCTTTCAGTCTGGGCTGCCCGATGAGTCTATGGTTCACTAATTTCTTTTTTGCTCTCCTAGAGAGACCTATGACCACCTTAGGCTCCTGAGAAACCGTGTCTGTTGTAACTGCTTTTAAAAAGGACAGGACACTGTTTCAATTTTTAATTTTGTTTTTGTTTACTCGATTCTTTGCCCTTTTCTAAGCATTCTATGCTACATGCTAAAGAGAAAATAAATAATGAGTCTTCTCCTATATTATTAGAACGGATTTGTTTTAGGTCCTAGGCCATTTTGTAATATGCACTTGAGCTGAAGATTGATACAGCTGACTTCCTTTTCTAGCAGAGTTTATGAGAAACCTTTCCCACTCCATCTAACATGCAGCCTCAGTACTCCTTGCAGCATGCCTGGGAGGCTTTGTGGATGCAGCCTTTGTGAGGCCATGTCTGCAAAACGTCATCTGCACATCATTTCCACCTCAGAACAGGAAATTCAGTACTGCAAAAATACTGTTCATTTTTCTGGTGAAGGAAATGGAAACTAGAAAAAGAATAATATGACATTTTAAAAAAAATGCAGTTGAACTCAGATGTTTTTGAACTTTTTCCATCTGCAAATTGGAAAAAGCAATGCAGGCCTCTGCAAAGATTGAGAGAAGCTATTGCATGGGAAGAGATCTCACACTGCTAAATCTGAAAGACAAAGAAACAGAAATCTGTCTCTCTCCAGTTTAGATCCTGGGTCTTGTGGCTGTCACCTCTTTGGCTGGTGACCTGGTGGCATCTTTTGCAAAAGGCACATAAATTCAGTTGGAGCAGCCCTGCAAAACAGCTTCTGAGATCCCTGTTTCCTCAATGGGTACCCCATTAAGAAAAGTGTGTCAAGGCTTCAGTCCCGGGATTCTTTAGCAGTTCAGCAATGTCTGTTAGGAACTATTGTATTCTCAAAGGCTCCTTCAAGCACCAGCCGATCTAAAGCTCATTTATTCTGTTCATTAAATGCTGAGAAAGCTTCTGTAATGACTGAAATCCTGTCACTAGAAGGAGGACCAGTGGCAGGGCTGTTTGCTGACCTCACACCCATAATGGGTTTTCAGTCCTTTGCTTGTCACATTATGAAAGTTAAGTCTTCTTACTGGCTCCTCGCATGAGTAACCTTGTTTTGTTGCTTTGTTCGCTGTTGAAAATAATTTACTATGTCTTTGGTAAGTTGATTCAGCTGTAACTTATGCTGTATTTGACCAAAATAAAAATTACCTTTTGGACATAAAAAAACAAAACAAATTTGAAAAACCCTTGAGATCCTAATGTGTTGTTAAAGACTAGTCAAATGACAAAAACTGCAGCAGCCATCTTTTCTGGAATGGGTTCTGTTTTCAGTGATTCCACCAACACTCCAGATAGATCTATTTAGTACAAAACATAGTGCTGTATTGTTTTGGTTGAAATTATTTTACTTCAGGTGCTGTGTTTCAATCAAATTTTGCCTGTAGGTTAAACAAAGAGATCTCTTTTCTCCTCTCCTCTGTGCCCATTTACTCTGATCTCTTCTTAGTTTATTTAATGCAAAGGCCTGCCCTAAAATGTCAGGGACGTTTTCATCTAGACACAAAGTGAAGTTTTATGTTGTTGAAGAAGACAACCTCATCAGCAACATCGAGATTTACCACATTACAGTTGCCTTTTCACCAGAAAAAAAAAAAAACAAAAAACAAAAAAAAAAAAAAAAAAAAAAAAAAAAAAAAAAAAAAAAAAAAAAAACCCTCTCAAAGTTTGATCGCTCAGTCACTATCAAAGTTTTTACAGTGCTATTTCAAGGATCCCTTGGAAATGAAAACAAATCTCGAAACATTTTTCCAAGCTCCTTTGGCTGGTGGGGACAGAAAGCTGTGGAGCCAGGGAGGCACTCCTGCTGCCACAGGCCACAGGTGAGAAGAGGCGGTGTCTCCAGGGCCACCACCTGCATTGCATGTCCAGGAGCACTTTAGAGTCCCACAATCACTCTGCCAGATTTAACCAATGCTGTTGTCCTTACTAGAGCACTCTTCATGTTCAGAAAAATTTTCCCTTTTCTTTTCAGAAGGTCTCCAGCTGTTGTTTGCAGCTTTAACACTAAAACAAAGCACAGTTCTGTTTCAATGTGAATCTGGAGGGATGCAGCTCACATCCAAAGCATGCATTTGCCTCTCTCTCTTACTCACACACACACACACACACACACACACACACACACACATGTATATATGTATATACATACATACACCTCTAGATATACTGCTTCACATATCCACCCCTCTTCCCCTACCCTGGACTGGACCTGGACCATCTTTTGTGAATCTCTGCATTCTTTCAGCAGCTTCTCTTTCCCATTACAAAATTCAAAACCGTGTTGGCATCAGCGTGGAAAACGACTCAAGCTTCCATCAACAAATGTCACCATTCAAAAAGCTCTGGCTGCATCCCTTTTCTCCACTGTCACTGCTTCATTTCCTGCTATCCCTGCCTGCATGGTGCCAAAGCCTGGTATTAAACATGCTGGATATTGGCCTAAAAAGACTCTAGACTTTGTTTTGACATTTTGCATCATTCTTCAGTAATAGTAAGGTATTGTACCTTGAACAAAGAGTTAGATTTAATAGACTGTGGAGCACATGCATTCCTAGCAGAGAGTGACTGGATTTTGTTATGATAACACCCCAAATTAAAATTGACAAGTGCTCAGCTTCAGAAATGCTAAAGTCAGCTGTGCTTGCTGTTAATGCATTAGACGTTTCCCAGAACACAATGGGAGAAGCTTCCAGGAAAAAGATAAGTATAGGAAAGATTAAAGACAGTTTCTATAGGCTGTGCTAGTGTTCAGGAATGGCAGTGAAGGAGAAGATAAATCAACATCCAGCAGTTGGATTTACACACTCATGCCAATTCCCTTTACTTTTTAAGAGTCGTAAGATATAGACGGAATTGGAGAATTTGTCATGACACCTGCTTACAGTACACGGCCTTGTTTTCTTTGCTTATGGCTTTGCAATTCTTTTACTGAGGAGTTGAATTACCCCTTGCTGGTTTCTGAACAAAGACTTTCATTTGGCAAGGCAAAGATCAAGACCTGGAGCTATTGCATCAGCAATGTGCCCTTTTCCATTTCCAGGAAAGAAAGTATCAGTGTTTGTCAGTGCTATTGATTGCTGCGCATTTCTTGTTTGCATATACATCCAAATGCTTCCTGATCCTACCACAGATTTCAAGGTGGAGGAATCAATGTAAGTTACACTGTCTTTGACTGCACAGCAACATAGAGGGAACTCAGACACTTAGCATGTTACACAGGGATGAAATTAAGAATTATGAATTAAACTGGGAGAAGAAAAATGTGCCTGTCAGGAATGACTTCACGGAATCAGCCTTCTTGTGTTGCAAAAAGATACTTGAACTTTTCAAAAACAGTGTGTCATGCATGACCTTGCTGTGAGGAGAAAATAAAAGACCAGCTCAAGTGAAATGTTATGTATTTTCCACTTTCAAAATTTATACTCCAGTTTTAGACAAAAGCTATGGGGCAACTGAGTTTGAGAGTATATGTTGTCAGTATAAGGTAAACACATAATGTAAAGTTACCAGAATTATTCCAAAGCAAAAATTGCAAGCCCATAAAATTCAGATAATGACTTTTATATGTAGTGATATTCTACAGTTTTTATCATGTGGTTAAGATTAAGCCGTGTTGGTCTCCCGAGCCTTAAATTAGATTAAAAAAATTTTAAAGGCAGATTCCTTCCAGCCCTTGAAATAGCACCTAAGGCATAATGAAAGCTGTTTCAATAACCCAAATATACCTGTTCATAATTTAACAGGAAAAAAAAAAAAAAAACAGAAGTTATATCTAAATTTGAGTTTCTCAAGTTTACTATACTTTGGTATAGTATACACTTGGTATAGTATATACACTTGGTAACTGTAATCTATAGTACCTCTGAACAAGATTTCAAAGGGGTTTTTTTTCTCTTTAATTATCTGTCCCTGTGAGGCTCTAGAATTGTCTGGACTAAGCTGCACATGTTATAACACATGTTCACACAATTTCTGTGAGTTATTGCTTTAAGGAAGTCTTATGTGTAAGGTTATTGAATACAGAGAGCATCCAGAAAAAAAGAAGTGTTGTATTTTCTTTTAAAAATATTTTTTAATCTATTTCCTTCATATGTTAAAAAGGTCTGTACCATCTTTAGTGTAACTAGCTCCATCAGAAACCTTTCAGGGAAGAAGTTCTATTCACTCTTTACAGACAAGAAAAGAGCTGGCTTGGTCAAGATCTGAAATTAAATTTGTTGTAGAAAAGAGAACTGAACACAGCTCACAAAGTTCCAGACTTATTAATTAGATTAAAGAACTTTAACTTCATAAATTTATGGATATTTTTTGTGACTTAAAGAAAAAATAAATCCACAGAGTGAGTGTTCTGGAGCTCATGCATTAATGTGACACATTCTTAAGTAAAATAAAAGGGTAGCTATTCATGTAACAATGTACAGCCAGCAAATGCATAACATAGACAAAAGAATTAAAACAATTTTTGACATAGTGTGTTTTTCCTCTTTTAGGGAACAAAGACTGTATCATGATTGCAAAAATTTTAAACCCCTTCTCTCACAGTGTTTTATAATTCTGTGTCTTCTAGACAATTCTGAAAGCTCACATGAGATTTGTGTTGTAAATATCAAGTCTCTTGAGCTCATGCTGCTGAAGATACATTGGTATTAGATGCTCCAGACACTGGCACTGTGAAAATATTAAGAGTGATAGATTTAGAAGGCAGGAAAAATCACCATCTACTTTCTCTAAAGTCCAGTCCAGTCAGGGCATAGCTTTAAATTTCAAATCAGCTCAGGAATGTTTTAAACTTCTTTATTGCCCAATATTTTACATGAGAGTATGGGACATGTCCTTCTACACCTCATAAATTTGACATACTGTAGTTTGAAATCTCATTAGCCTTCAGATGCAGCTTACAAACACTAAACATCTTATGGATGTGCTTTGATACTGTTACTCTCAACCAGTGCTATTTTTGCAAGCATGTGGTTTGCATTGTCCTTTCCATGAACTCACAATTTTGTTTAGTAACAATATTGAACTATTTTACTATAAATCTAGGGTTTAAACTACTTTGGCGTTCTTGAGATGATTGGTGCATGCTCAGAGAACTTGTACACATAATTTTGTTCTCTGGAAGTACATTAAATACCCATAAATTATAGTGAAGTGTCTTGTGGAAGAATGCCTGCTATTCTGCAGTGGAATCTGAACCTCTTTATAAGTTGGTAGCATATGGCATTTTAAAAGCCATGTAAAGTTAAAGCTGCAGCTTAACTTGTAAATGCAAACTAAACGTCTTATCCTTAGCCCAACGGATGTGTGTACACTGCCCAAAGAAGATTCTGTAATTACCTACTAGCACTGCTTCATTAACACAAACTCTCAGCCTATCTGGTAAGTTAGATGTTGTATTCTCTCTGCTTTGCAAAAGTTAAATCCAGTTCCTCCAGGTTAAAACGGGGCCTAAAGGAAGAAAGTTATTTTTATATATACAGGATCTAACTTAGAGATTCATACACCCATGCTCTGATCACTGATTTGTGTTTAATCAGTATGTGTATAATGTATTGGTTTTTATTACTCATTTTAAAGTAAAATATAAATTTTATCTTCCCACTGTTGGTCAGTGTTGCTCTCTTGGGCATCTAAGAGCCAAGTAAATTGGAGAGAATCTCTGCTAACATGGATACTGGATTGAGTTAATATGGAATGGCATGAATAAGAAATGTCAAGTGGTTTTATAATAATAGTCTCTCCGTTAGAAAATGCAGACCATTGATGATAAAAAAAATCCATACTATCTATCTGCTGCAAGGAAATGTTCATCTGAACTTTGCCTGGAGACAAACCTGGAAGAAAATCAATTTCTGTATGTTCACTGCAACAACCTTTGAATTTAGCATTGTACATGGAAAGATGCTTCCTCCTCCATGCCTGAAGCCTTTGATTTGAGCATTTATGACTCTGAAAGTGCTGACCTCCTCCTCCAAACGCCTGAGTGTCTTGTGGACTCCAGTATGCTGAGCAGCAGTACAGAAGTGTTGCCTAGAAGGCTGACCTGAAACAGAGACTGGACAGAGCTAGAGAATAAAATAGGTATTTATTGTCAGGCCTCCAGGATTCACCTTGGACGGGACCGAAGCCCGACCAAGGCTGCACCCCGAGACCACTACGAACACGCTGCACCCAAAACCCGCCCAGTCACGAGATCTTACATTTTTATCAGTTTTGGTCCATTTGCATATTGGGGTTTAATTGTCCAATTACAGCTTCAGGTTGTGAGGTCCCATCCTTCTTGTTCCTCCCTTCAGTCCACCATTGTTTATGTTTTCGGGCCTTAGAGTTGTCCTTGGTGTTCAGCAAAAAGGGATTTGTTTTGTCTACCTACCCTGTGAAGAAAGCTTACTGGCACTTAATATGAGGCTCAAAACTACATACCTAGGTAACATAGAATCTGCAAATATGAAAGCTAAAGCTTAAGGCATCAGAAGGAACACCTTTGCTCCCTGCAGGATTTTGGGGCTCAGAAGGACTTCCCCACTGACAGCTGTGCTCAGGCCTTGAGGCACAGTGTATGTGCAAATTGTGCCAAAAATCAAAGACTTATTGTTTAAAAAACTGAATGCTATTTGAGGAGACATTATCAAAAATCCTCTATCAGCTTTTACAGTAGAAAATTTGGGACAGATGTATTTTCTCTTTTCTGCCATGCAGAGGGAGTTTCTCCATAGATAAACCTTCTTCCAACAACTTCTGTTTCCTCAGTATATATTTGTCTAATTCTCTGATCTTTCTCCAACGTTTCCAAAAAATAAGACCTTTTTCAGCAGTGTAGTCAAGGACTTTCCTGATATGTACCGGGGGAGGCAATATTAATTTCCTGAAAGAGTAGTTTTTTTCAGAACATTTTCTGTTCTGAAATTTTAATACAAAACCTTTCTCCCAAGTCCAACTTTTTTCCATGGGAAGAATCATATATCATGAAAAATGCAGAGCAAAGTCCAATCTGCATACCCCCTGGGGCTAAGATTTTACCATATGCTCTTTCCTTATGCTCCTGATCCCTCTGTTTCTCAGGGAGAAAATGTATTTCCAAAGACATCTGCAAGTGTGTAGCAAACACATTTGTGAAAATAGAGGAGGAGCTTCCACAGTAAAGTGATTCCAAATGGAATTGGATTTCTTCCTTTTTTAGATAAGAAGCTGACTTCTAACTGAGCAGCCACTAGTCATACCACTGCCTTTTACGTAAAAGGTTATCCTATGGTAACAATTTCCTTTCATTTGTTGACATTAGTACTCTAAGATTTTTGTCAAGATGTGCAGCAAAACCTCTTCTCCATGGATTAATTACCTTGGCCTCAGTGCCAGACAGAGCAGATGTCATTCACATGCATCATTGCACAGATTAAGATTTGGATTATTTCCCCTCTTTTCAGTGTTTTACAGATTAAATGCCTCACTTAGACATTATCCCTTGATACACTGCCATTTATTTCCACCATTCCTGAACACGTCCCTGTTGGCAAGCCATGCTGGGTAAGAAGATGCCAGGCAGACTTGGGTAATGGTTTCCAAAGGCAGTGTCTATTAGCAGTTTTGGGCTTTTCTGTGGTGAGATGGGTCTGTGGAAATAATTAAGACTGGCTGAGGATTCTCCAAGTGCTCTGCACTCATGTTGTCCTCCACTGTTAACCTTTTGCCCTCTGACATCTCAGAAGAAAAGGGAGTAGAACCATGTGAGGTTTACTTTTTAAGGAATTATACTTTTCTCTGTTCATCTCTGCTTTTAATAAGATGCTCTCTGCTCTCCTTTCCACCTTTGCAGCACAAGACTGGCTTTGCTGTGTGCAAGCACATATGGTGGCTCATTAACTAGCCATCCTACAGTTCCCTAAATCTTCCTGTTTCCCCTTGGTGCTTTCATTTTCCTGAAGTCCTTCTCTGCTATGCCATTAATATAACCAGGACACAAATCTTGCCAAGAAAATCCCATTGTCTCACTGCCGGCCTCTTATTTGGGTTCATCAGCTCGTTCAATATAACTTGGTTAAAAAATATTTTTGATGTGTGTTGACTGACAAAGCCAGAATGTCTATCATCCAGGCTAAATACTTATTGGAAAAAAACCCAACTTTATTTTCTTTTCTTCCTTGGATCTACTTCTTTCTCACTATTTTCAAGTCAGTAATATTGGCTGGATGGGAAGACACAAAACAGGATATACAAAATGTGAAATATCACAAACAGCATGAAGCCCTATCCATGTCAGTGTGTATCCATCTTGTTATTTTTTCAAACAAAGGAAAGAGATCTTAACTATATGTAGGCAATTTGTGTTTATTTTCTAGAGAAAATAATCATGATTGTTACAGATGCAGGTTTTGTAGGGGTGAAGGTGAAGACACAGCTTTTGTAGTTTTTATTCTAAATGGAGTCCAGAGGTAAGCGTGTGCCTTCTGCCCAGCTAGATATGCTTGTGCTTGTGGCTGGCTGGGGTCTTCTTTTTTAACTAGGCTGACTTTGCACAGAGCCACATTGTACTTTTGTGTATGCAAAGAGAAGGTACTGAAAACTCACTCTTGGTGGCAATTTCACTGCAGGGGATGTTATCAAAGAACCAGAACATAGCTCTGCTTACATTTGAGAAATGCATTTTATGTATCTGTATATATAGCATTCTTGACCCTCAGTCTTGGCTCCAAGCTTTCCAAAGTGTCCAAAACATATACATAGCAGATGTTTCTTTGTTTCACACCAGCCACTGTAGACACAGCTGATACTCTTCAGTGGACATGTTTATTGAAACTTTCAGGCAAAATATCTTGATCACCTGGTAAGCATTTTAATTTGAAATCTGCCTTTCTTCTTCACACTATGAAGTTTGCCTATTGCCTCACTCATTCCCACAGGGATTTTTTTGTTTGTTTTTCCACGCCTGCCAACCTTGAACTGTGTTCTCCTGGAGTTTTCCTTTTTCTTTGGATTGTGAAGCCCAGATATTTAAACAACTCATTTTTTTTTTTTTTTTTTTTTTTAACCTGGAACCCAGGTTTCTTTTCNGCACCTAGCAAAATAACAAGAGTGGCAAATGGTGTGCACTTCTGAACAGCTCTTTACCACAAATCTTAAGTGTTTGAAACTGATGATTTCCAACACAAGATCAAAAAGCCTTTGGTGTGATGGAAAAGAAGACTTTAACCACACCTTTCTGTAGCTTTTTCAGCTTCTTTCCTAGACCTGTTTCATCAAGTGATTTACTGAAGCTGAAACCATGGTGGCTCAAAGCAGTGTCTACTACTCTTACCACTTTGTATGGCAGACAAAGAGTTTGCAGCTCTTTATTTATGTAGTTTATATTGTTATGTTTAGAGAACCTTATTCTAAACTCACACCTTAAAAATCAGGATTACTTTTCACTAAAGCAGCAGCATACACAGCCAAAAGGCAAGCACAGGCAAGCTGAGTGAAAGATAGACATGTCATGCGTTGCCATGAGTGCTTCCTCACTGCTGGGGCATAGCATGCACAGAGTCTTCTCAAATGTGAAATGAAAAACATATTAATTCCTCTAATTTCTCCAGGGAAATTCTGGAGAAATCACCTCCTTTCAGGGCTAGAAATGGCCATGCCACTTTCTGAAGCAGTTAGACTAGCTGCTGAGTGTGCAAAAGGTTGATAGAACTCCTTACTCTAGTTCTCTCCTTACTGAACTCTTTATAATTTTAATTCCACTCCAGGTGTCACAAAAAAAAGGCATGAGTAAACTCATTAGGGAAATAGTGAATACAAGGGCATAATTCAGGCAAATTTCCCTTTCCTTAAAATATGAGAGTATAAAACTTTAAGAAGTCACAAACTAAATCAGATACAATTAAATGCAAAATTAAAAAACATCTTTCATTTTTCTCTTTTAGACATCCTGTCCCTATTTCATTAGAAAATACCTCTGTATCTTACAGCTCTTCACTTCAAAGATCATATTTTCTTACATATATTTTTTAAAATTCTCTCGGTTAAGACTGGGTTTCAGGTAAAAGATGGCCTGAAATGGCTTTACCAGCAGTCAAGAACCAATTCTTACACAAGAGAAGCATTTTTTTGCCTCCCAACATCTGTTGAAAATGCTATTAAAAGCTTGTACTGGAGAGCCTGGGTTTGATTTCCATTTAGGAGTGTCTTAATGAATGTTTGAAGTTCTTTTGCCCTCAGGCTTTGTCAAGTGTGCACATATTAGCACAAAAAAGAGCATCTGGGCACCCTGCTGCAGTCCTGCACACAAATTAAAACATCCTCTGCTATGAAGCACACAGTTTAAAGCTTCATCAATATGTTGACACCAAAACATAGCAGAACTTGTCATCATTCAGAGGGTGGAACTTGAAAACTCAAATTCAAGAGATGAAGGCTGACATTTGAAAAAAACATTAAGGGTGATTTTGGTGCTGTTGCAGATTTCTGGAAAAGTAATGTTAGTACCATTTATTCAGACATAGAGGCCTATGTTATTTTTTGAAATGAAGTGCAATATTTAAAAATCAATTCTCAAAATGGAGCCCTGGTATGAATGTCATTTTCAGGCATTCTCTCCTTGCTCTGAGCGTGCAGAGCTCATGTGTACCCAGTGTCTCTTTCCAAGCATCTCACGGGAAAGACACTCAGTCCCCAAAGGATATTTTATTCATGCTATCTTCAATATAAAGAACAAGTGTCCAACTATCCTCACTCAAGTGAATAGTCCCAAGATTCGGCCTCAGTTTCATCTTGTGAAGAACGATCGATTATCAAGGCCATATCAGAGCTCACATCTAAGGTACTGATATCTAGGAAAAATCCCTAAATTTTACATTCAATGCACCATTAAAAAGGTGTGAGAACAAACTGGTTCCAAACTCATTCTTGAAGTCTTCCCAAGGATATGGAGGGTTATTAGTGAGAACAAGAATAGATGAAGATGTAATTTGACTTTCTCATTTTAGCTACTTCAGAGTTCCAGAAACATATTGCTGTTGATAAGAATTTACTCTGAGGAGGGATTTTTCTCTGCATACAAATTCTTTCAGTGAAGGCTGAGCTCCATACATATTGTGTCTTAGGAGTTCTACAGCTAATAATGGGACTCACTGGGAAGAAAGATTGTTCAAATTTTCAGCCTACTATTTGATAGTCAGGCCCCTTCCTGTTATGAAATCAAGGCACTTTGCTTGCAGTTAAGGACTTAGCTGATGGTATTTCACCCTTGGATGAAAACTCTCTAAAATTCCACTTATACCTTTCAATTACTGAGAGGTAACTAAACACATTCAGAGAAGAAACAGAAAAAAGAAATAAGCAAATCCTCTTTTCATTATTTCTTTTTCATAATTTCACTCCTCCACAGATCATGAATTCCATCAAACATTATGCCTCACAAAAAGGGGAATATATGAGTAATTCAACACTGAATTTTTAAAGGGAGAATTACATATGTCCAATCTTTCTTTATGCAAAAAATTGTTGGTGAGCTCTCTGTAGCAGGTCCTGATTCAAAATGGGAGGGCAGGTTAGGTTAGAGCTGAGCTGTATGCCTGGAAAGGAGACAGAATAGAATAAAACAATGATATGAAGCCGCTCTTGATCCTTCTCACTCCCATCTGTCTTGGATATGAGGACAAATGGTTTAGCTCTGTGATCTTGATCTATCTGAACAACCAACAGGCCATTTAAAACAAATACTGAACACTGAATGACTATCAGTCAACGTTTACATTGCAGAGTTTGTTATCATTATGTTTAATGCCCCTCAAATATAGGGTACAATTATTTAGTATACGTGTCACCCATCTCAAAAGGTCTAAGGATAAGACTCAAAGGTTTCTCATACACAGAGTTGTCCTGGATCTGATCTAACTAGAAACATGTGTTTTGTCATCTCCATCCAAGCACTGTTAAATGGGATGTTCCTCTGGGTGGATGGTTTTTCACTGAGCTTCAAACAGTGTTCATGTTCCCTTATTCATGGTGCCAGCAGTATCCAGCCTCCATGAAAATACATTTTCTACACCCAGTGAACTGTATTTGCATTCCTGCGAACACAATAAATTGCCTCTGCAATTGCCTCTCAGAAAATACAGTTCTCTAGTCAAAACAGATATGGTCCTTCCCCAGGTTTCACAGCATCTGTTTAGAAAACAGGCTCTGACTGTGTGACTCTATGAAAGGAAATGTGGGTCACTTTGTAAGAAATGGAGCTGAAAACAGCTTGTGTTACGTGCAAGATACTTCTCTCTGTGTGCACCTAGGAAAGGGAAGGCAGAATCCCATTAGCTACACCAAAGAGCAGTTTATGCAAAAGGAAACTAGAAAGCCAATAAATTCCTGGCAGACAAAATGTTGCAGATATCCTGCATATTTATTTTCAGAGAAACCATAAAAAAATAAAAGAGGTCAGTATCACCAAAATATATGTTGAAAAGGAGACCAAGGCATCATATAAATTGCAGTGTTTGGCCTAAATCTCTCCTATTGGAGAGATTTTCTTCAAGGCTCAGTAATTGCTACAGTCTGCTCTGTTAGAAGGATGGCAAGGAAACAGGTAGGTTAAATGGGAGAAACCATCTACATTCCCTACAAAGAAATTACACTCTTGCATAAAACCAGGGCAGTCTTTCTGGAAGAACTGTCTATATTCATGTAGAAAGAAAGAATAAAACATAACTATTTGGAGTGCTACCACGCATATAATTACAGTTGTGAAAATATGTGAAATGAGACAAAACATTTGCTGGGCTGTTTTCTTTAGAGGGACACAGAAAACTGCATAATAGCAACCCTTCCAATCTAGAAAAGGACAACTTCTCCTCTGACACATGGACATAGCTTTGAAGAAATTTTGGCTGTCCTGCCAAACAAAAAGACACTTAGATTTTTTATGCTCCCTATCTTAGGCTAACACATGGCCTGAGGAGTAAAAGTCATACTTGAATTTTTTCCAAAATACATTATTAATCTTTGCTTTCTTAACTCTTTGTCTTCTTGTTCAGTAGTTTTCAATATCCTTTCATCATATGAATGCCAGAATTCCCAGTTGGAAGATAGACCATTTTCTCCAACACTGATTGTTATAAAGCATTTAGAGATTTGCTTTTTGTCACTTTTCACTGATGCTTTAGAAACAGACCCAGTCCCCCACAGTTTTGCACTCCACAGGCTGAGAACTACTACTTCAAACATGTTCAGGTTTGATATGTTGTTGATGTGCTTACATGCCAATTGTGTTTTTAAGCAGCTGCCCTTCAGAAGTAGATCAGTGTGTGCCAGAAGCTCATGATCTGGAGGAGACACTTTGGACCATCCCTCAGCATGTCATGTCTGTCGGAGTCCTGATCCAGTGACAACTTCTTTCTCAGATCACACAGACATATACACAAATAAGCAGAGAGAACATCATATTTTTAATCATGAGTAAATATCTGCTGCCTATTTGCAAGCTGAATAAGTCATCATTGTTAAATGTTTTTTTCCAGAACAAGGAAGAAAGTTTTGTGGGGGCAGAAGGACCCAAGCTGCTCTTCTTTAATGAGAACTCCCAGACTCATCTGCAGTGACCTTCATGGCAGGCCTCCCACGGACTTCAGTCAGGTCAGGGTTTTGCTTTGAAAACTGTGTGCTGGAACATATCTCTTTGCTCAAGGAGTGTTTACAACTTGAAGGAAATGGAACTTGCCCATTTAAAATAGAAGGCTTTAAAATCCCCAAGCATTTCATTTTCCAATGTTAATTTCCCCACCATAGAGCACTGCATTGTAGCCTCAGAACCAGAGGTTCAACCAAGTGTCACCATAACCCTGATTTGTACAGAGTAACAGGGCTCTGAAATTACATTAAATTATACTTATTACAGCATTGCAAATCTTTTGATTTAGATGTGCACTTTTTTCCCTTGGATGAGGGGGAAATGTACTTCAAGGTTGCCCAGTGTTAAGACAAACATAACAGACCAGCAAGCCCATCTCTGCTGTTTTTCAACATGTGGTTACTTTCTGTACCCTCAGAGGACTCACTACCCATATTCTTCCGAGACCAGCATTAGCCACATGCTTATGTCTAATGCTTAGGGGATAAGTGGTTTGACTACCATAAGCATTTTGCTTAATCTTCTAAGTCATGGAGTTCCACCTGGTGTTAAAGATAAAAAGATTTTATCTTTGTAGGTTTGTTAAAAAGGTGCAAGATGTTACAAGTTATCCCCACTTTTCTCATTGGAAAAGCAACCAACAAACATATTACAAACTTGTAATTTCAAGCCAAAACAAGTTTGTTATAACCTAGTTAATTTTCAGCAATCATCAAAAAAGTGTGTAAACACCCATTCAAGCTCAAGTAAAATTGACTGCTACTAACATCTTTAAAACATGAATCTGTCATCCTCCACCAGAATATAAAGACAAATGGGTTTGTATGGTTAGCAAAGCAATTATATTTTGATTAAGGCATTTATAACCAAAAGTGATAATTTCTCCAGTTTTTGAAAAACCTTGGTAGCAGGATTTTATTATTTTCATTCCTCTCCACTAGGCTTTTTTATGACATGAATGCCATTATCCCATTTCCTACTGAGTTTTCCCGAGACTTTAATACCAGGAATTACTTGCTCCTGTGGAGCAAATAACTGTGATAAGTAACACTGTACTATTGTTAGTATAATGTTCCAGATGCTCAAGTTATCCAAAAGAGAAGAAAAGGTGGCTTTTAGAGCAAGATTTACTGGCTGTTACGTCTAAACCTGTGCATTCCATTAGCACTAAGCAGAACCTCAGCTATCACAATGCTGTATATTTTCACCCTACAGTTCTAAAGGTAGGAATTTAAAGGCAAGAAAAGATCATTTGAAAAGAACAAAGACTTTCATTATTTTTTATAGATGCATTACTGTTACTAACCCTGATTGCAAAGATGAAAAAACCTCTTTAGTAACACTCTACTAAAAAAAAGGTGAGCTTTACTTCTAGATTGAGCCTGTCTAGCTTCAAATCTGATCTTTAAGTTGGATTTTGCAGTACTGTTGCCTCCTAAAGGTTCTGTCAAAGACAGGCGTTTTCCTTTAATCTGAGAGTTCCACTCAGCACATAGTTACCACATCTCTGTGCTCCTCTCTCACCACAATAAGATTTTCTACTTCCTTAGAACAGAAAAAACTTGCAAAATCAATGGTTACTTAGTCACTTTAACATGTTTCCTAAGTGTAGGTTCTGTACACATTAGGCTACCTTTGCTTTCCTGCACTCAAAGACAGTTCTAGGCATGAAAACACTCTTTCCTGGAGTGTCATTGTATGATCTCCCAGAGCACTCAGATATATTCTCGATTTAATCCTTCCAATAATTTCATCATATGAAGATGTTGCAGTGATACAACATTAAAGAGTTGGAGTGACAACTTCGGCATTTTCATGGGTAGCAGGGATTTGAATTTTCTGAACCCAGCAAAGACAGGAATCCACCAAACAAAATCCTCTAGCCATTGAGCTGATACCTGACAATCTGCTCCCTTTTGAAACTAAATTTTAAGAGTATGAGCATAAGCAAATGCTCTGTTCATTTTTCTGGAGCTGAAATTTCTAATTCAGCAAAGATAAAAAGTTTGATTTCATAATAGTCTAGTCAGAAGTTCACGTAATCTACTTCATGTAGAGGTGACCAGGCATTTCTGAATTACAAGGCCATATTTTTGAAAGGAGTCTCTCCTCCTCAGCTGAATGAAAATCAAATACCCTGTGTGCCTCAATGGACAAATCAAGCTGTGACTACCCTATCCTGTCAAATCATGGAAATTGCTCAACAGTGAACACTCTCTTTCTCCATCTTTCATGTATTTTCCTCATATGTGCAGCAGTATGGTTTCTTCCAGCTGTGATTCTTCCTTTGCTTCCACTTTTAGAAATCCTTAGAAAGGGTCATCTAGATTAAATATGAAAGGGGGTAGGGAGGATATCATTCCAATGAGAAGACTGTGGAGATTAAAATGTAATGTAACAAAGCATGTCTTCTAGAAATATGCGCTCAGGCATTTAGCTATAACCAGGCCATTTTATAGCTTTTAGTACACTGGACTTCTGCCAGTAGATAAAAATCACACAGCACATGCAACTTTAACAGTGAGATTTTTTTTTCCTTATTAAACCTAACTACCAGAGACAGCAGTCACCTCCACTGGTGCTCTGCCTTTGGCCGCCTTCTGAGGTTTAGGCCATTAAATTGGTTCCACATGACAGGACTTGGAATGCTGAAAATCGATCTAACTTATGATTCTGAAGTTTAGTTTCCCTTAAAGAGTCATATTTCAAAAGTTCGCGGCCCAAGTCCTTTCTCTTCCAGCATCGTGCAAGGACCATTTAAAGCTAATCTAAACACTGTGAGAAGACTGTAACTTAAGGTCTCTCTCTGCATCAATTTTTTTTTCAAGGGTAATGAATTAAGAGGAGAAAAACCTATTAAAAGATATCAAGCACTAAGGTATTAGTGCTTGCAATATTAAGGTATTAATTGGAGAGAATATCAGAAAGAATGATTACCTGATTATTATTTATTTTAACAATTTACTATACAATTGAACAGTTCATTTTCAAGCTTTCCTCTCCCTGACACAAATTACAGATTAATGATTTAGTTACTGACAAACTGAATGTTGTCTTCTGACATCATTGGCAAGTATTAGCAAATATTTCAGGATAAAGAAAATGAACCTTTTTGTTTGTTTGTTTATTCCAGCCCCTCTTACACTGAGATCTTCTTGCCTAGGAGAAAGATTATATACTGGCATTTAATTGCTCTTGATATATTTGTTCCCAGTGGCCATGGAATAGCTGTGTTTACTTCTTTGCTAATTAATTCTATGTGATCATTTCACTGAAATGAGGCTTACTCTCACTTTAAAGGTCTTTTTTAGTAAGATTTAAAGCAACATATTAAGACATATATAAATATTTGGATATTCTGCTGTTTACTAAACAGAATACAAGGCATTTGCTTTTTTTTTTTTTTGTGGCATCCTTCTTTGCACTATCCAGACTTAATTTATGTCCAGAGGGTTAATATTATACAAACAATCATTTATTTCAGAAGAAATGCGGACTTTACTATTGGTTAACGAAGAATCTCTGCTTTCTTTACCCAGCTGGGTTGAGGTAATTGCCTTAGGCTGCAGGCAGGGAGAATGGGAAGTAGATGAAGCGTGTTGAAGATTAACCACACAAAGAACCTGCCTAAACAAAGAAAGGGCTCTAGGAGGAGGAGGAGTCTCTCAGCCTAGACAGGCATACTGGGAAAAAAACTGCTTGTAGCTGCTCACTACTTCATATCCCCAAAAAATGAGGAAGAGTCATCATCAGTTCCTGTGGGCTAATCTGTGCATATGGAAGCAAACTGGGCTTGCAGGCACTTTCTGATAAGAAAGAAAATGTGACTGTGACAGCCCATGAGTGACATCAGTCATTAACCCAAATGCTGATATACAAGGAAGGTTGTTTAAAGGTGAAGCTCCTCCTCACTTTGGTCTGTTTACACTCACATTGGAAACCAGAGGAGTCTATTTAATCATGTTAAAGACTCAAATCAAATCTGCAAAAATTCCCCCCAGCCACATTACTCATTTACATTCCACTACCCCCTAAACACACTAATGGCTTTTGTCTCCTGTATTTTATATGGGATTCGTCTTATTCAATCAAAGAAATTAAAGTTTCAAAAGGTTTAAACTTGGTCACAACTCACCCTGGCTTCCTTTGTAGGCAAATGAGAAAAATAAGATGATTTCATGGAATAATAGGATAGAAACATGGAATGGCCTCAGCTGGAAGTGACCTTAAACATCCTGTAGTTCCAACCCCCCTGCCATGGACAGAGACACATTTAACTAGCCCAGGTTGCTCAGGGCACCATCCAGTCTGGTCAGAAACACTCTCTGGGGTGGGGCATCCACAGCTTCTCTGGGCAACCTGTGCCAGTGCCTTACCACACTCACAGTAAAATAAAGAGTTTCTTCCTGGGTAGAGAATTTCTTCCTGAAGAAGAAAACTTGTCATAGCCATCTGTCTTAGAAAGAGATGAACTCTCTTGAAGATGCTCACTTCTTTCTCCTGTCTGTAAAAGAAGATTATCTCTGAGTAGTACAGGCCTCAAACCTAACCCTGAAGCATGTAACTGAGGAGAGAAGACAAGCAGGGATTTCAATTTCTGCTAGAGAGAAGTCTATCCTTTACACTTCCAGGAGACTAGCAGTGTCACCACAACAGCGCATTTCCAGCTGGCAATCTTAATTAAGAATCACAGGAGTGCTTCCTATTATTATTTTTCTCATGAAAAATCTCTAATGCCTTGGCTGAAGCTCATGGCCAGTAACACCCAGTCAAACTGAGATCATGGTCAGCCTTGGACCACCATGTAGCACAAAGTGTCCACCAGCACACACAAACAGACATCTTTGGAAATCCTCTTGGTGGAGACAAACCTTTGGGAGTCGTCCAGTGAACATCTCCACATTCTCTAATGAAGGACACTGTGTGCCAGAGACATGCAGTCATGTCCTTTGAATTTGGTTAATCTTATGGATTCAATCACTGCCCTTCAATCACTAGCTACAGGATAGATCTCGGTTTGAAAAAGCTTTACATGTTCCAAAATAAAGAACAAACTTTCAATTTCATTTTTTTAAATTCTTCCTGGTTTTACATAACTCCTAGGTGAAAAGCATGATTGCTCACAGAGCAAAACAGCATTGTTGGACAAATAAGGCTGGTTTAAATGTATTACTTCCTTTGCTATTTTTATACTAAAATAAATATGAGCTAGGCTAGAATATGAGTAGGAGTGATATTCTAGCACATCATTAGCAACCAAATGAACTAAATTTTACTAAATTCCCCAGTTACAACAATAGAAATTTTCACAGATGACTAATGCAGATTTTTCGAAGTTAGACTAAAAGTAGCAAAGAGTTTAAGAACAGTTTGTTACTTTTAACCAATAGCTAAAAATAAGAAAGCTCTATCACATCCATGCTAAGAAGAAAAGAAAATAGGAACAAAATAGTAATTCTGCTGAAATCCTGCAAAAGCCATATGAGTCTCTTCATGGACCTTAACTACATCTGGATCAGGCCATCATTAAACACTTGGCCAGATGTGTTATCACACCCCTTGACTTCTGACTTTATCTCTGTTTCGATGATTTCTGTGGTATAACTGGGCTGGACTCATCTTCCCTGAGACTTTAGTTTATGCACCAATGGACACAGGATTTAGTCAATCTGTCTAAATGGGTGATCATCTGGATGGCACATTAGAAGGAAGAAGTTTTAGAAGTTTTGCTGCAGAGTAGGAATATATCAAAGTTATATAATCCGGGGATTTTCAATGATCCTTATGATACAACATTCTGCTGAGACAGTGAGCACTCTGGAATAAGCCTGGTCTATCCAGAGTGAATGACAAATACGTTCATAACAATGGGATCAGAAACATGTACCAGGATTCATTCCTCTAGGAAGAAGCTGTTTGTATGATGTTATACCACTAAATATCTAATGTGTCAGTGAAATGTTATCTGCACTCAGGCCTTGAACTGGTATAAGTTTTTCTTGTGCTTGCTTAAAAATGTGATTCAGAAGTGTCTGTGATCAATACTTCAAAACAAGGTTTACCATCTTCATCTAAAAGTTACATTACCTAAATAATCTCTTTTTATATAATGGCTAAATTCTGTCAAAGCATTTGTCCTGGGTTGTAATGTAGGGTGTGCAAAAAGTATTCTATCACCATCCTAACGAAGTGTGAAACCAATTGTTGGAGCAGTGCTCTTTCCCGGACCTCCACCCTCAGTGCTAATCTTCTGCTAATGGCCCATCAGATGCTTTGCCGTGACTCATAGATAACACCCTCTGGAGTTATCTCTGTTTGACTTACCATCCTATTGTGAGATGCTCCGCCCAGGGGGAGGAACAAAGCATTCTCACATGGATATAATCTGGGGTCGGGGACAGTACGGGGGGCTTACCCACTGGATTTCCAGAGGACTCAAGCTACCAGATCTTTCTACGGGATCACTGCTTCAGGAAAACCACCTCATCTGGACTGCTTCCATCACCCTGATCAGGTTGTATTCTGACTCTGTCAGTGGTCTTTTGTATCTCTTTGCATTTATTTTATTTTACCTTTTTTTTCTTTTCTTCCTATTAAATTGTATTTCTGACTTGGAGTCTCACTTGTTTTCCTTTCAAACCACTACAGCATTTAACATCTTTCTCCTCTTTTCTTGCTGAAGACACCTTCCTGACTTTCATTCAGGAAAGAGCCAGCAATCAGCTGACCGTTTATTAGATCAATTCAGCACACTGCTTCATGAGTTTTTCAGAGTGCAAAGATCTCATACATTTGAACAAATGAATGAAATCACAAATCTTGCTACCTAGTAGAAATACAAGTTTATATGATTTATAAACATTAGCTTCAACCATTCAGGAACATCAAAGCTGTATCCAGTACACAGTCCTTACTAGGAGTATCAAGAAAGTTGGTGATTTATCTGTCAGTGGTGATTATGTCACTTTGGACAGCAAGTGCTGATTTGCTCTTTTAATGATTGTCATAAGTTTTAATATTAAACGTAAGTATTACACACTTAAAATTTTGCTTTCATTTTCAAAGACATGAAAACTATTGACATACCTTTCCAATCTCACAGTAACCTTCATTTGCTTGTTCTCTTTCAGATTGCTAATAAACTGTAGATTTATCTCTTTGCAGAGCCAAAAAATCTTATTCATCTGTGGAATAT
Organism: Sinosuthora webbiana; assembly: GCA_013397395.1. NCBI lineage: Eukaryota > Metazoa > Chordata > Aves > Passeriformes > Sylviidae > Sinosuthora > Sinosuthora webbiana. The sequence continues at coordinate 370,786 of VXBN01006449.1, forward strand.
CACATAAATGCTGAAGTGATTTTGATTTATAATCCTCAAAATGTGAGATCTGGGTGCCTAAAATTCTTCCTTTCTTAAATCGTTCTTACTTAAGTATGCAGTTCTCCACGGATTTGTCTGTATCTCACTGATGTCTACCTGTTGTAGAAGAACTGTTCTATGGCCTACCTTTTTCTAGTTCTCTGTAGTTATGAAGCTTCTCTTTCTTGCCACAGTGATGTTCTAAAAAGTAAATCTGTTTCTGTTGTGCATTTTCTTGCTGAGTGCCTTTACTCCTGTTTGGAAGTATCCAGCAAAGATGACATGTTTTTGATTTTTATTTGAGGACATGCAATATCTATTGCACCACTGTTTTGCCTGGGGCATCCAAAGTGCCCTGGGAGACGAGTACATGCGTGCTTCTGACTCTTGGATATGAAGAGAGCTGTTTGAACAGCTACAGCCAGCTCTATTGTGTTCATAGCAAACTGTGAAGTTCCTTTCAGCTACATGTCAGTTTCAGTTTATGTTGTCTGGAATTTTAACAATGATAGATGGTACTAGGCTCTTTTCAAAATTCTTGTTCAATCAGAAGCTGGTATCCAAGCATGGCTGCACACAATTTTTTAAAGAGTGCTGACTTTTTCAATAAGTGTAAAACAATTGTCATGGGCACATGCAGGTCATATCTGGACATTCAGAATTTTTACACTGCATTGTATATTTGCCACTATTATTCACCTATGTGAAAAAACCTGCCACATGAAGAAGACATACATGAGATGTGCCCAGTGCTTTGTTTACAGAGAATAATACTGTTCTGTTTCACACCACTGTCAGTTCGACGGTTCTTTACAAAGACTGGGAGTGCTCGTTTTAAGAGAGAAGCTGGCCTAACTATTCTGCAATAACTCCCCCATGTGGGCATTTCATTTTACTTTATATTTCATTTTCAAAACAGAAAGGCTGGCTCAAATATTGGTCTTTCTTTAATTTATAGTGGCTGCACACAAATTTTTCTGGCAAACTTATGATGTATGGAAATCTTGGTTACTCTCCCTATGTCAATAAAACCCAGCGCATGTTATCTGCACTTATCTCAGTATGAGCAAGCCGTTTTGAAGGATGATTTCTGTAGGGTAAGAATGAGCTGTATTTCCATACTAATGAAAAAAAAAAAAAAAAAAAGGTTAAAAAGTGATCTTTTGCTCTGGTTTTATTGGTTGCCTCTGACACCTCTGGGAGCTCCTGCTGACCAGATCAGCTTCACCTCAGCTGAAGTTAGGCAGAGCCTGTTTGCTGTCAAAGCTCCGAGCTTGCCTTAATCAGCTCCTTGTAGCACTGGTCAAAGCTGACACCTGTGCCTTGCTCATGCTGCCAGCATTCCTCACACCCATGGAGGTGAACTGGCAGTATTTGGATGGCACATAAGACTGCAGAACTTTGAAGGATTGTAAACTTCCAAAGCTGTCTAATCAGTACAGCTATGAAGCTTCATATCAAAATCTTAATGCAGTTAATTAATACTTTCTAAGCAGTTCAGTCACAGTAATGCAGTTAATTAATAGTCTCTAAGCAGCTCAGTCACAGTAATTCTGATTGCTTTTCTACTTCTTATCTAGAAATAAAAATGGTCATCTAATTACCTAATGGGATTTGTGAAATAAACAAACACAGATAAACACTGTTTTTTTGTTCACTTTAACAAAGACTATAATCTAAGACTACTAATTGACAGATAACCAGAGTGTGAAAGACTATGCCATGCTTCTGTTGCCAGTAGGTTGTATCACACAAGCATCCCAGACAGGTTTTAAGTGGGTACAAAATATATGTTGGCATGAAGAGGGAAAGTGATCCTCCAGTTTGCTTCCCTGTTGGAGATGGTTGATTAACAATGGGCTAGAGGTAGACAGGAGAGAGGTCATTTTCAGGCTGAGTAAACAGAGCAATTTCTCACCCAGAAATCTCCTCTGTGGCAGCTGTCTGAGCTATAGGGAACTTATCCATCGTATAACCAGAAAGAAAATAGCGAAACAGCTCTTCTTGTCTCTTCTCTCAACTTATTTAATCTGGGATCTGAGGTACCAAGAGACAACAAAAAAGGCAGTTCACATCCTCCTTTTGGGTGGACTAGTCCCAGGAGATCTTGTCATCTTTTTAGGACAGTTTTTTTGAAGTGATTCTACACTGTAGACAAATGTCAATCACTTATGTCTTCTGTTCAGGAGAAAATAAACGAACCACCAGCCCTTGTTCCTTTGCTTCTCTAATCATTGTCCAAATTCATTCCCTAGATTTGCTCTTGGATGTGTCTAGATTACTTGCTGAATATACACTTTTTTTTAAATTATCATTTGAATATATGTATGTGTGTATATATATATATATATATAACTATCTATCAATATGTAGCTTGCCTAACACAATTTTAACTTTTCTAAAGGTATGGTTTCTCTAAGCTGAAATGGACCCTTCATAAATCCTTGTTGAAGTGAATTGAATCTTTTTTTTCAGAAATGTTGAAAATGGAAGTTCTCTATTCTTAAGGTTTTATTAATTTGGTAAATCCAGGGTTAGCATTTTTCATACTTCACAGAGTAACTACTCTAGTGCATTTACACTTATTCCAGCACTTGAATTTTTGAGTAAGTTCATGAAAATGTTGGAACTCCCTTCTAGGGACTAAGTGAGTATCTGAAACATCGAACTGAATGTTAGGTCCAGCTCCCCCTGTTTAACTGTTCAGTGACATAAAGAACACTGACTGAGGTGAAAAAATTGCCAATTACTTAATTTACATGCATGCAGCAGCTCTTCTTTCATCTGGGCTGGAAGTGTGCCGCCACTGGTTAAAGGATAAACATTGAAGTTCTTTTTGTAAACTTCAGCAGTATTGCTCTTTTTCAAATGATAGCAGAATTAATATTCTGAATTACTATTCTACATACACCTGAATCATCACTTGTTAATTCCTGGAGATCCATTGCATGTTTATATAATTTGTTCTTTAAGAACATTGAAAAATTTTCCAAAAATCTAGGGAATTCTTTATTATAGAAGTGAAATAACAGCCTAAGAAAGTAGAAATTTGTGAATATGTTGAAGTTGGTGGGATATATGTATTCATGCTTGTCACTTTAGCAGACAAAAAGGTTCAGAGGTGAAGCTCCCCCAGCGTCCTTGGAGTCAGTGAAGAGATGCATGCCTTGATAGCCTAATTAAAAGCTTTTAATTTAGGCCCCTGTACACAAACACCTGTACATCCCCCAAACCTTTATTTTGCATTGATGGGTCTGGTTTTGCACCATCAGGAAAATATTCTTAAATGAGTTCCCTCATTTCTCACATTTGACTCATTTGATTTTTAACTGCAGTCTGAATTTTCTTCTCCTAGCATTTGAAATCATTTGGCCCAGTAAGGCTTTTAATTGCTTCTTATATTTTGACATGATCTCGGTAGAAACACTTACTATGTGTCTTTATCTTTACTTGTATTTTACCCATAATGGTGGGCTTTATATTGGCAGCTATATTTGAGACTGTTTGACTTCCTCAATCTTTGTAAGCCTTGCTAGGTTCACAGCATCACAAAAAATTCTGACTTTGAAAGGAACCACAAGAATCATCAAGTCCAACTCTTAAGTGAATGGCCCACAGCCTTGGTGTTGCTAGGACCTGGCTCCAACCAAACTAGGCTAATTGTTTTATATATGTATATGTATGTATGTATGATATAATACAAGTTTTGCTTGTGCTAGTACCAGTCCTAAGAAAACCACTCATGCAGAAACAGACAGGAAAGTCTGAAGGAGCTCTTCTCACTGCCTAACAAATTCTCTTTCTCTTTAAATATCCTAAGTTTTCTGGTGTTTGCCTGGGGTGCATCAGGCACAGCATTGCCAGACAGGCAAGGGAGGGGATTGTGCTGCTCTGTTCTGCACTGCTTGGCCTCACCTCAAGTGCTGGGGGCAGGTTTGGGGATCACAATACAAAAAAGATATTAAGTTATTAGAGAGTGTCCAAAGCAGGGCAAAAAGGATGAGGAAGGGCCTGGAAGGGAAGCCTTAGAAGGAGCAGCTGAAGGCACTTGGTCTGTTCAGCCTGGAGGAGACTGAGGACAGACCTCACTGCAGTCTGCAACTTCCTCATGAGGGGAAGAGGAGGGGCAGACACTGACCTCTTCTCTCTAGCAACCACTGACAGGACCCAAAGGAATGGCCTGAGGTTGTGTCAGGGGAGGTTTTAGGTTGGATATTAGACAAAGGTTCTTCCCTCAGAGTGTGTTTGGGCACTGGAACAGGATCTCCAGGGAAGTGGTCACAGCACCAGCCTGACAAGAGTTCAAGAAGTGCTTGGACTATGCTCTCAGGCAGACGGTGTGATTCTTGAGGTGTTCTGCACAGGGCCAAGAGTTGAATTTTGTGATCCTAATGGGTGCCTTCCATCCCAGCATACTCTATGAATTTTTGAAGTTGCATTTGTTCCTTTCATATTGAGTTACAGAAAAAGATTGGTTTCTACAGATACAGAAAGATAGAGGTCAGTGTGCTAAGTAAGAAAGCAAAGATAACCCCTGGGTTTAACTTTACTTCTGGACACAATCAACATCATAAAAGGAGGCAATATAACTAGCATCCTTTGATAGCTCTCTTTCAGTTCCCTTTTCAAATAACCAAACAATACATGCATCTGTATTTACTGATGTAGCTTACATCATATGTGCAGACTGACTCTCAGATACGCTCCCTTGGATCCCCAGAAAGATGCTTTAATTGATCACATTGCCTCACATGTTTGTGCTGAAAACACATAGGTAAATGTTTTAGTTATGCTATCCAGAAATATACCGGTACTCATTGCATGTTACAGAAAGATGAAATATTCAGAAGAGAATGACAAGATTAAAAGTTTGGGAGAGTGATAGATTTTTGAGAACAGTAAATTAGAAAATAGGAAAGGGATCATTTTGTCCTGCTTCCTGCGCTGTGAGAGGGAGGTCTCAGCATGATGCAGAACAAGACACCAGTTTTCTGTTTCCAAATTATAAGAATGTTAATCCTTTGCTACAAGTTTGACTGTCAAAGCAAGGCAAAACCAGACACTTTGGTAATTTTTAAATAATTTTGCTCAGTAATTTTATTTTTCCATGCAATGTCATTCGTGAGCAACCTAGTAGGATTCATGTTTTAAAGTCAGAGTGTAGTATCCCAAACATTTTTTCTGCTCTTTTTAGTAACACAGACTACCAAATTTTATCCAATGACCTGGGAACCAATACTGTGAACTTATAAATGAAGCTTGTTTTTCCCTACTACCTGCTGTGATGTTTGACAAGACAGATGCTGTGAATGGCAATATTACTGCCAACCAAGATCTGCTTACAGGTACCTGTTTTGTAGCTAAAACAAATAGCCAGAAGTTTTTCAATAGATAAGTATGACTAGCTTTGTAAAGAAGAAGGTATTGGTCTGATTTTAAAATGTCAGGAGGGAAAATAAAATGGGCTACTCACCACAAGGGACAGAAAGTAGATGAATACAACCTGATCCCCACCCTAATTTTAACAGCAACTCAGCACAAATATTCGCTACTTAAAAAACAAATCACATTAATTCTAACATGGTGCTTTATAACCACTGCTAAATAGGCACCTATAATTTTAAAGATAATTTTACTGGCTGCAAAGGATTGGTATTTTTTGTTTTTTGCTCTGAGTCATCAGTTCTGTGGTGGACTTATATCACTGTATTTCAGTGGGTTTATGTCAGTATAAAGGAACAGCTCACAGCTCTTGTTGTTTCACAGTACACTATGTTAATTTACTGTTCTTTAGTCATTGGTTGGGATGAACTTCACTGAAAAATAACATGGCTAAAACCAGCAAGAAAAATCCATTACAGTGGATCTTAATCACAAATCACAAACATCTTGACAAAGTCTCCTTACTGTCACTGCAAGAAAAGATTATTTAGAGTTTGTTGCAGGTCAAGTATGCCAGAGAACAGCCATCACTCTGTGTGGTGGGAAACTTACTATGCTATCGTGCACCGTACATGGAAGACAAAGATGTAATTATTTCCAAAATTGATATTTGAGTTACACATATTAATTCATATTTTCATGTGTCTTTGTGTGTAAAGAATCAAGTGGAACCAAACACCAGCCATTTGCATTTCCTCACTTCTGAAGAGGGATTGTACCTATAGGCAGATACAAACAAGTCCAGAAGAAACTGAAGACAAAAATAATTTGTTTAACCAGGTTCTCTTAAATAACAGGCTCCATCAGCTACTATGTATTTTTCCTTACCTCTGTAAACTTCATTGTATTTCTGACACTTCTGCACTTTTTTACAAAAATCTGTTCCAAATATGGAAATTCCTCTTGTATTGCCCCAGGTGACAAACAGGAAGTGATCACCAGATAATCCTGTATTATATATCAAAATATCCACCCTACTGCAAATGTGTCGGACAGCTGCTTTGAAAGAGCTGGACATGGCCAATTGTCTGATGACCTAATTTTAAATCAATGGGGTTTGATTTTCCGTGCCTGAAAGTCCAGCACTGTTGGCTCTCTTGACAGCAGATCCAAGCATGTAAATGGCTCCAATTTGTGTTTCTTAAATGCAGTGACATCAACCTAAACCAGTCACAGAGGCTGATATTGCTTCTGTGATGATATCCGCCTAGGTTGACAAGTCAGAGTTGTCTTAGTTTTTTGAAAAGTCTGCCAGAAAATACTCCTACTGTTGTCCAATGCCACTGTTAATATATATATCCTTACTTCTTTATTTTTCATTTCTCCCATTCACTTCTTATAAATCAGAGATGTATTGATCATCATCATTTCCAAAGGATAGTAAATCACACAGAGAGAGAGGAAAAGTTGGGACAACTTTTTTTTTCATAGATTGCAGTTTTTCTGTTGCTTGTCAATGAACTCAAGTGCCTAATAAAAATTGTAGGGTTTATAATGATTTCAAGAGGATGAATCATATTCTAAGTTAGAAGTAACAGCAGAAATTTTTCATGAAAATTATACCAAAATTGAAAAAAGAAAAATTACCTGTGCTCCTGCTTTCAGATAGTTTTGTAGCTCAGTGACTGTAAAGCTGCCTGGATCACTTTAAAAATACCTGATTATATTTTCTGAACATATAGAATTTATTTCTATCTTTTCAAAATTCACTTCTCTGCTGTCTCTTGGTTTTATCCTAAAGAAACAAATCTGTTTCCTCAGAATCCCTATAGTCATCTATTTGGAAAAATTCTAAAAACTGTCACCAAAATAAAAATATTCAGCAGTCATCATTTCAAAACTCTGTGCTAGGACAAAACCAGACTTTCTCACCTATTCTTAAGCTTCAGTACTTGTGTGACAGTTCCAGCTTCTTCTGTGGTCAATGGAGAGTGACAAGAGCTTTCCATCATTACAGAGGAAAGGTTTGTCACCTAACTTTTACATCACTGATGTCCATGCAACGAATCTTACTCATAATGTAGAGATTATTTGAGGGAGTCCACACTGGTTTATGAAGTAATCTGACAACAATTAAAAATACAATTTCATCCTTGTTCATGCTAACAGTCTCTGTCACCTTTTTGAAACACCTGTGGAAAAGAACATAATTTTTTCTACAGATTCTTTTATTTTTCCTCTATCTACCACATGGGTATAATGAGACAAATTTTAAGTTATCTGTAGTGTGACCTTACATTTTTTACTGTCATGGTTCTGCTGGTAGGATGTTTTCTTTAATTCTAGGAGGTGTTGCCAAGACCATACATTATACAAAACTTTTTTTTGTCCCTTCTCTCTGAACCTGCCATTAGGGTGCCTGAAATACCTATACGAACTGCTGGAATTCTCTTGGATTTCCAGAATCCTTGCTCTCAGCTTTCTCTCTTCCTGAAACAGAAGAATAAATTTTGTTAAAGCATATAAATATCTGTAAAGAATGTGGTGTTTTAATTAATTTGAGTGTGGAATTTTATGTACTTTCAGAAATGAAGAGACTTTATGTACTTTCAGAAATGCAATAACTCCCACATATTGCAACTCTTAACAGATTCAACAGTCATATTCAACATCTGATGGTTCACAGATTTGTATACAACTCTAGCTTAGTGTAATAACATTGTGTTACAAATGCTTGCTTCTTTTTCAGTTCTAGGACTGGTGCTCTTGGCTGCAAAATGTTCCATCATCAACCAAAGGCTTGGTTAGTGCACAATCTTCTAATTACAGCACTCATTTTCTTAGGAATTGAGAAAGATTAATGAAAATCCCTGAGGCTGAGACGAGCATGCAGTCCAGCTTTCCTGATCCTGAATGAGTGTTCCTGCCACTGCAAGAGTGAATGACGAGTAAAAGTTGAAAGTCCATTTAAATTCCCCCAAAGTGCCTTTGCATTTCTCCCATACTTCTGACAAAGTTGTAATAACTTACTGATAATGTTGAATAGTGTGATTTATTTATTTATTTATTGTTAATTTTTTTTTAGTGTACTTTTTCTAGTGGAAAATACTCACATTTGTCATGGTCTCCAAATGTGCACAGGTGACACAGGTTTTTAAAATTAATATCTGATTTTGAATTTCAAGACTGGCCACCTTTTATTCCTAAATACTTCATTATACTCTTCGGAGACTATAAAAAAGGTGGTGCTAAAAAGCATTGACTTTTACTGAACACTTATATGATTTAGTTTTTTCTTTGTCATAAATAATATCACATGGTTTACATAAGGCAAAGTGGTTTTGTATCTTCGCTCTACTGGCTTATTTTGTTCTTCAGGCCAAATTCTAAAGGGCAGGATCACAGTGGAGAGTTATGTGCGCAGAAAAAAAATACATAATTGGCTGATTTTTTCAGAGTTAATAGCACATCATAACAACTTCACCTCTTTACACAGCTTGAAGCGTTAATTGAAAGATTTAGCTTATTCTTTACTGTTAAAATAGTCATAACAATTGTCCCTTAAACAATCTAAAACCAAAACATGAAGAAGCATGTATTCTTGCTTTTACAAATTAAACATGTGTTGTAATAATCACCCTGCTTACAAGTGTTGACTTTTGTAGCACACATTATTTGATAAATGCTTCATCTTTGAAAGAGATATTTTAGGAGCTGGTAGGGAACCCACAGGGGAGAAGCAATGAGAATTAAATTTTCTAATAGTATTCATCTGACTAAACTAAATGGAAATGTCTCAAGATTAGAGTTCCCCTTTGCATGGAGGAATATAAGAACTCACTGGATATGATTCCTCTAATCTTCGAGCAGAAGCAGACACTAAAGTAGTACTGATAGCCATGTTCTGCTTTCCCCTGACTGGTGTGACTTGGTAAATGTTTATACAAAAATGTTCATAATTAGGTGGGACAAAACCTAGCAATGGTCTTTACAGACAAGTCCCACAGGACTCATCCACAGTCCACCAAAGTCCATGCAAGGCTGTTTATTTAATTCTCTGGGTCAGAGATCTTTCCTTTCTTAATGAAAGATATAATGAAATAAAGAAGAAGTGTTGGATTTCTTGAGCTCAGCTGCCAGAATTTTCTCAGCTATGTAAATACATTAGGGATGTAAGAAAGCATTTTCTCACATTAATCATTGCATGTACATTTGGGTATTTGCCATTTTCATTCCAATCCTTGATTTAGAAAGAGAAAACCAACAAATCAATTTTCCTTTATTTATTTAGTAAGGGGAAACACTGTTTTAGCATATGGAAACCTTGGAAACATTCCAGAAAAGGAAAAGACTTGACTGAATACAACCACATACAGACTACACTTCCAAAGTATGGCCTGGGTAGGGATGTGAGACTCTGACTGCTCAAAAAAATGTACCCGTGCATGTGAAAAAGCAGCACTCACTTTTGTTATCAGCAGTGTTACAAATGATTCTATGTAAACATTATACATAGGGCTCTTGGGTCACAGAGCACAGAAGGCCAAGGTTTCCACAGACAGCAACAGATGTTCTGTGTCAGCAAGAAAGTTCTCAGAACCTGGCATGGCCAGGGCTCTATGAAGGAATCAGGAAAATACATGCTAGTACCAGACAAAAAAAAGAAAAGAAAAAAAAAAAAGAAAAA